>JAKOOJ010000017.1:16288347-16473347 GCA_022577455.1 Arizona elegans
AAAAGACAGACCCAGAATTATATTTAAGTCAGCAAAAATAAATCTCGCCCCGGGAACTGGCTTCATTCTGTGGCTGCTTTTTTGTTTTTTTTTTCCGGAGTCTCCCCCACAATTGCAAAAAAAAAGAAAAAAAGGCTTGCTGGATAGAATTTATGGCTGAATTTATTATCTCTCCCGGCTTTGTGTGGTTCTTCCTGGACCTGCCGCGGCCCACCCACCCACCTGCTTCCCTGCGTCCATCTTGCTTCCCTGCCCTCCGCAAAATGGCGGATGTGTGTGTAACTCCTGAATGCCGAAGACCACGGGGGGGGGGGGGGGGGGGGGGGGCAGGGCTGTTGTCGAAGACACGTGTGTCTGTCTGAAACTGGCCTGCCGTTATTGTTCTCTCCAGCTCACCCTTCCTCGCAAGGCACCCGAGACCCCAGCCCGGAGACCCAAAACGATGCACCTTAAGCTGAACTCTGAAATCCAGAATTCAGTGCCGTGATCCTTTCCATCCTCCTTCGGCTAGGAGGGGGAAAAAAAACCTGGAATTTGTTGTAAATTCTCCCCCCACCCCAGGGATTTCCCTGCCCCACACTCTCTCATAGGGTCATTGTGTTAGTTCCTAAAACCGTGTGTGTGTGTGTGTGTTTGGTTTTCCTAGGAAACAGGTGCTTTTCGCTGCTCCGAAATTTTTGCGGCTGCCTTGTTTCTCCGTGTGGAGACTCTCTCTGCAAAGACTAACCTACCCAGGGAAGGGGGTGTGTGTAGAAGAATCAGCCCCCCCCCAATCTATCCCCACAGTTGGCCTCTTCCTTGTGACCCACCCACCCACCCCGCCACAGCCCCCTTCCCCTCGCAGGGCCGTCGCGAACGGGAGAAGCGTGGCGTCCGATGAATGGGTCATTCAGAGAGCTGTCAGCCGAGCTGGCGAGCAGATGGCAGGGCGAATGAATGAAGTTGTTGTGTGGTTGGGGGCAGCCCCGGCCACGGAGTGGGGTCGGAGGAGGGATAGGGGCGTGGGGATTGGGGGCTGCGGGGAGGGGGTGGCAAGGGTGGGGGACGCAGAGGGTCTTTTGTTTTAGGGTTCATCGGGCCGACAACGGACACATTCAGCGATCTCCGGAGCAGGCAGAGTGGGTGGGAGACAAGGGGTGAGGGGAGAAGGACAGAGGGGTGGGAGATGGGGTTGGTGGTCCCGGGGAGGGTGGGAAGGGCTGATGCGCTAAGATGCCCTTGCTTAACTAAAATTGGAAGCAACAGAATAGAGAAAAGCAAGGACCTCAGCCGGACAGTCAAATGTAGATGAGATCCTGCTCTTCAAGAAATCCTCGACTTGCGACACTTCACTTAGTGGCCATGTGAAGTTACGACGGCACTGAAAAAAGTGACTTATGACCCGTTTTTCACCCCCTACAGCTGTTGCAACATCCCCATGGCCAGGGGAATCAAAATTCGGAGGCTCGGCAACTGGCATGTACTTATGACGGTTGCCATGTCCCAAAGTCACGTGATCTCCTCTCCCCACTTTTGCGACCTTCTGACGAGCAAAGTCAACGGGGAGGGGAAAGTTGGATTCACTTAACAACCGTGTGGCTCGCTTAACAACAGAACGGATTCACTTAACGACGATGGCGAGAAACTCACTGAACAAATGTTTCATTTACCGACGGAAATTTGGGGTTCGATTGTGGCCGTAAGGATCTAGTCGCCTATAGGAAGCACAGCTGCCCGTAAACCACGAATGTCTGCTAGTTTTTCCCTTCCCGGCTCCCTTCTGCCCCATACCTCTCCGGCCACGAAAAACAGCAGTGGGGTCTCTTCATCTTTGGCTTTGTATTGGGCTATGATCTTCTCGGCGATCGGCTGGATCAGCTGCTTGGCCGCTTCGGATTCTCCATCGTCGTCGGAATCTGAAACACAGCAACACAGAAGGAGGAATGAGGATCATGTTCCTAAAGGGGGTTACAGACAGAAGAAGGAGGAAGGGAAAGAGACAGGCAGAGAGAAGAGAGAGAGAGAAACAGAGAGAGAAAAAGAAGAGAGGATAGAGAAAGAGACAGAGCGAAGACAGAGAGAAGAGAGACAGAGAGAGAGAAGAGAGAGAAAGAAGAGAGAGAAAGGAGGGGAGAGAGACAGTGGGAAGAGAGAGAGAAAAAAGAGAGACAGAGAGAAAGAGGGAGAGAGAGAAAGGAGGGGAGAGAGAGACAGAGAAGAGAGAGAGAAAAGAGAGAGAGCGCACAGAAAGAAGGAGAGAGAAAGGAGGGGAGAGAGACAATGGGGAGAGAGAGAAAGAAGAGAGAGAGAGCAGAAAGGGAGAGACAGAAAGGAGGGGAGAGAGACAGTGGGAAGAGAGAGAGAAAAAAGAGAGACAGAGAGAAAGAGGGAGAGAGAGAAAGGAGGGGAGAGAGAGACAGAGAAGAGAGAGAGAGAGAAAAGAGAGAGAGCAGAAAGAGGGAGAAAGGAGGGGAGAGAGACAGTGGGAAGAGAGAGAGAAAAAAGAGACAGAGCAGAAAGAGGGAGAGAGAGAAAGGAGGGGAGCGAGAGACAGAGAAGAGAGAGAGAAAAGAGAGAGAGCGCACAGAAAGAGGGAGAGAGAGAAAGGAGGGGAGGGAGACAGTGGGAAGAGAGAGAGAAAAAAGAGAGAGAGCGCACAGAAAGGAGAGAGAAAGGAGGGGAGAGAGAGAGAGACCAAGAG
This sequence comes from Arizona elegans, assembly GCA_022577455.1. Classification (NCBI taxonomy): domain Eukaryota; kingdom Metazoa; phylum Chordata; class Lepidosauria; order Squamata; family Colubridae; genus Arizona; species Arizona elegans. The sequence goes on from JAKOOJ010000017.1 coordinate 16,291,028, forward strand.
GAGAGAGAGAGAGAGAGTAAAGAGAGACGCAGAGCAGAAAGGAGAGAGAGAAGAGAGAGCAGAAAGAGGGAGAGAGAGAAAGGAGGGGAGAGAGAGAGGAGAGAGAAAAGCGAGAGACAGAGAGAGCAAAAAGAGGGAGAGAGAGAAAGAAGGGGGGAGAGAGACAGAGAAGAGACACACAGAGAAGAGATAGAAAGAAGAGAGAGAGAAGAGAGACAGAGATAGGCAGGGAGAAAAGAGAGAAATAAGAGAGAGGAAGAAGAGAGAAAGAGGAGAAAAAGGGGGAGAGAGAGACAGAGAGAGAGACAGAAATAAAGATAAGAGGAGATAGAAACAGAAAGCGAGATAGCGAGAGAAAGAAGAGCGCAGAGGGTAGAGTGCTATAAACACCTTGCAAACAGTCCTCAAGTTATGGCCACCATGCAGCCTGGCAACTATGGTCGCAAAGTGAGTCAGCACGTAACTGGACCCCCTTTTATACCTTTTTTTGCATTCAGTCGTAAAGCGAATCCATTGTTTGTTACGGGTCAGTTTTCACCAGAACTGGAAGTAAACGCTCGTCGTAAATTGTGGTCATATGACTGCGGGCCAGTTACAGAACCCTCAAAATGTAGTCATGTGACCATAGGGGTGAAAGGTGACATCTAAACTTCAAATCGGAGTTGTACGTCCCTGGGGTAGGGGTGGGGAGGATGGAGTCCATCCGAACTTTGAACTGTTGCTAAGCAACTGGTTACAAGCCGAAGGACTACATGTGGAAGAATTTCCTCTCCATTTTAGGGTGACTGCTGAAAGTGGCAGAACACACGTTTCAAGTTCCTAGTCCTCAGTCTTCAAGAGCTTCCTTTTTTCTGCTTCTGCTTGGATTCCTAGTTTTTTTTGGGGCCGAGGCCTTTGTTCCCTTTATTTTAAGCATTTCTCTCCATATTTTCCTCCTCCTCCTCTCTGCAAACCCCACTCTCTTCTAACACTGATGATGTTACCTAGTTGGGTCATAAAACGTTTGCAAGAAAACCACCCAAACTCAGAGAGCACCATGGACCCCACAGTCCTTCCTCCTCCTCCTCCTCCCTTGGATGCTGCGCCGGATGTAAGTGTGAAAAATGGACAGAAGTCCCTTTTTCTGAGTGCCGTTGTAACTTTGCACGGTCCCTAAATGAACGGTTGTTAGTCAAGGACTATCTGTGGGGTCCACGAAAAGGCTGGGCCGATCAGCAAAACCTCAGCAGGTTTGGAAGCGGGAGTGATGAATTTTCGACATGTGGGGGGGGGGGTTGTGGGGAGGGGGCGAAAAGCCGTCTGCAACTCCCCCCTCCCCAAAATGAGCAATCCGGCCCAGTGTTATTTAAACCCCAGAAGAGAATCTGCTGAGGACCACAATTCAAATTCCTCCCAGCTTCTTTCTGTGTTTGCATTCAGCGAGAAAACATTATTAACGGGATTAATCCTGTCCGCCCCCCCTCCCCAAAGCCCCCCCCCAAGCCCCTTGGCTCAGATCCAGCTCTGGGTTTTTTGTTTTTGGGCTGACCTCTCCTGCGGCTCCCACCGAGGGGGGCAAACATCAACGGGGTGAAACCGATTAACAAAGCCCCCCCCCCCCATGCGAGGTTGGGCAGAGGAAGAGACAGGCAGCGGGGACGGCCCCCCCAGCCTCAAAAAGGAGCCTCTGCAATGGAGGGCGGGCGTGGGGACGGGTGAGAAAGAGGGGAGACAGGGAGGGGCGCGTGGAGGGGGTGTCTTTTGCTGCCAGGGTCCTTCACCTGAGAAGGGAGCAACTAAGGGGCAGGAGAGAACGCGGAGCCTAAGGCCAATATCGTTTTCGGTTGTGTTGTGTTGTGTTATTTTCTTTTTGAATTATATTATATTTTCTTATTTTTTTTCATTTTCTTATTTTATATTTTATTTTCTTTTATTCGTATTTGATACTTTCTTTTATTTGATTGTTTTATTTTATCTCTTGATTTTATGATTTTATGGTTGGTTTTAAATTTTGATATGGATTTTAAATTGATAAATTTTAAACTCTGGGCCAAATTTAATTATTTTAAATCTATTTTTAATCGTACTTTATGTATAAATGCTTTTAGTTTGGCTGTTCACCGCCCTGAGTCCGAAAGGAGAAGGGCGGTATAGAAATTCGAATAATAAATAAATAAAATAAAATAAATTGTTTTATTTTATTATTTTATTAATTTTTTTACATTTTGTTTTGTTATTTTCTTTTTCTTTTGTTATTTTATGCGGTTGTTTCATTTTTGTTTTGTTTTGTTTTATTTTTTATTATATTATATTTTATTATTTTTTTCATTTTTCATTTTATTTTATTTATTTTTTAAATTTGATTTATATGCCGCCCTTCTCCGGAGACTCAGGACGGTTTACAATGCGCTAAGCAATAGCCTTCATACTTTTGTATATTCATACAAAGTCAGTTTATTGCCCCCACAAACTGGGTCCTCAATTTACCTACCTTAGAAAGGATGGAAGGCTGAGGCAACCTATATTATTTTATATTTTATTTTATTCATATTTTTGGCTGTATTTTATTTTATTGTTTTATTTTGTTTCAATTATGTTTTACTTTATTATTTATATTTTGTTTTGTTATTTTTTGTTTTATTTTTATTTTGTTTTGTTATTTTATGCTGTTTTGTTTCATTTTTGTTTTGTTGTTTTACTTTTTTATTCTATTCTTTTCTATTTTATTTCTCTTACTTATTTTGTTTTTATTTTATTATTTTATTATTTTATTTTCCTTTATTATTTCATTTTAATTTATTTTATTACTTCATTTTACTTTTTTCTTTTCTTTTCTTTCATTCTATTCTATTCTTTTATTTCTTTTAAAATTTTATTTCTTTTTCTTTTACTTTCTTTTCTTTTATTGTTTTCTTTTTCTTTTCTTGTGCCTTATTTCGTTTCGTTTTATTCTATTTTATTCTATTTTTTTTAAAAAAATTGTTATTTGATTTTATTTTTGGGTCATCCCGGACTTACGACCGTGGTGGAGCCCACCCAACATTTCCGTTCCTAAGTGAGACAGTTGTCAGGTGAGTTTTGCCCCGTTTTACGCCCTTTCTCGCCACTGTTGTTAAGTGAATCACTGCAAGTGTTCAATTAGCGACACAGCTTCCCTGCTGACCCTTCCGACAAGCAAAGTCAGCAGGGAAGCTGTGTCGGTAACTGAACACTTGCAGTGATTCACTTAACAACAGTGGCGAGAAAGGGCGTAAAACGGGGCAAAACTCACCTGACAACCTCACCTGACAAGGGGACGAGAAGGGGAGGGATGCGGATTTTCAACAGGTCTGGCAAACTGCTAATTTTTCCTTTTGAAAAAGGCTGCTTCGAATTCAGGATGGCACCTTAGCAGAGGTTGGCATCCAACGTGGGCTTTTTAATTCTATATTTTTTTTAATTTTCTAAACGAACATTGAAATCGTTTTTTATTCTATCTTTTTAAGAATAAAAATATTTATTCATTCTTTTAATTCTCTCTTTTTTCCTTCTTCTTCTTCTTTTCTTCCATCTCCCCCTGAAGTCCGGAATGACCCAAAATAAAATAAAATAAAATAAAATCAAAATTAAAATAGAAGAGAAACAAACTGATAAAAGAGTAGACTCACAGTCTAAATAATAAATCCGAGATGGATCTATTCTATTCTTATTGCTCTGCTCTGCTATTCTATTCTTCTATTTAAATCTTATTCTATTCTATTTTCTTATTGCTATTCTATTGTATAATATTCTATTCTTATTGCTATTCTATTCTATTCTTCTATTTAAGCCTTATTCTATTTTATTCTTATTGCTTCTCTTCTATTTAAATCTTATTCTATTCCATTCTTCTATTTAAGTCTTATTCTATTCTTCTATTTAAGTCTTATTCTATTCTTCTATTTAAATCTTATTCTATTCTATTCTAATTCTTATTGCTATTCTACTATATAATATTCTATTCTTATTGCTATTCTATTCTATTCTTATTGCTCTGCTATTCTGTTCTATTCTTCTATTTAAATCTTATTCTATTCTATTTCTTATTGCTATTCTATTGTATATTCTATTCTTATTGCTATTCTATTCTTCTATTTAAGCCTTATTCTATTTTATTCTTATTGCTTCTCTTCTATTTAAATCTTATTCTATTCTATTCTTCTATTTAAATCTTACTCTATTCTATTTCTTATTGCTATTCTACTGTATAATATTCTATTCTTATTGCTATTCTATTCTATTCTTCTATTTAAGTCTTATTCTATTCTATTCTTATTGCTTCTCTTCTATTTAAATCTTATTCTATTCCATTCTTCTATTTAAGTCTTATTCTATTCTTCTATTTAAGTCTTATTCTATTCTTCTATTTAAATCTTATTCTATTCTATTCTAATTCTTATTGCTATTCTACTATATAATATTCTATTCTTATTGCTATTCTATTCTATTCTTATTGCTCTGCTATTCTGTTCTATTCTTCTATTTAAATCTTATTCTATTCTATTTCTTATTGCTATTCTATTGTATATTCTATTCTTATTGCTATTCTATTCTATTCTTCTATTTAAGTCTTATTCTGTTTTATTCTTATTGCTTCTCTTCTATTTAAATCTTATTCTATTCTATTATTCTATTTAAATCTTATTCTATTCTATTTCTTATTGCTGTTCTATTGTATAATATTCTATTCTTATTGCTATTCTATTCTTCTATTTAAGTCTTATTCTATTCTATTCTTATTGCTTCTCTTCTATTTAAATCTTATTCTATTCTATTCTTCTATTTAAGTCTTATTCTATTCTATTCTTATTGCTATTCTACTGTATAATATTCTATTCTTATTGCTATTCTATTCTATTTAAGTCTTATTCTATTCTATTCTTATTGCTTCTCTTCTATTTCAATCTTATTCTATTCTATTCTTCTATTTAAATCTTATTCTATTCTATTTCTTATTGCTATTCTATTGTATAATATTCTATTCTTATTGCTCTTCTCTTCTCTCTATTCCTATTCCTATTCCTATTCCTATTCCTATTTTCATATTCTTTTCTGTTCTATTCAAATGCCGCAAATCTTTGCACCGTTCGGACGTCTTGCTAAATAAATAGACTGAATTTCTGCCCCTCTGGCCAGACACAAAGGCGAGAGAGGGAACCCCACGACTAGACTAACCATTCTCTCCCAGAGTTATCCATCACTGGTGGAGACAGCAGCCTCCCCCCCCTTCATTAAACCCACCCAATGTGGGTCGCCTGAAAATGTATTCCTCCCCATCCCACAAGCCAGGGAAATGTGCTTATTGTGCGAATCCTCCCTTCTTAACTAGACAGCCAGGAGGGGTGGAGGGAAGGCTTGATGGGGAGCAAAGAGGAGAGGGGCGTAGGTTATGAATTGTGTTTTTTTGGGGGGGGGGTAAGGGGAGCCCCCAGGAAGGGGGGGGGCAGGGAAAGATCAGGCTAAATTCAAGATGGCCTCTTCCTTTTCTCCTCTTTTCTTCCTTCTTTCCTCCTTTCCCTTTATTTGTCTTTCCTTCCATTCCTCTCTTTCTTCCTTTCCTTTCCCTTTAATTTTCCTTTCCCTTCTTCATTCTCCTAACTTTCCTTCTTTCTCTCCTCCCTCCCTCCCTTTCTTTTCTTTCCCTTTCCTTTCTTCTTTCTCTTTCCATCTTGTATTCCTTATTCTTTTTTTCCCTCTTTTGCTTTCTTTCATGCTGTTCCTTTTTTCTTCTTCCTGCTGACTGTCTTTTTCTCTCCTTTCTCCTTTCCTTTTTCCTCCCTCTCTCTTTTGTCTCGCTATCTTTCCTCCTCCTTCCTTCCTTCCTTCCCTCCCTCCATGCCTCTTCCTGCTATCTCCTCCTTCTTTCCTTCCCTCCTTTCTTTCTTAGATTCTTCCTTCCTTTCCTCTTGCCTATTTCCTTTCCTTCTTTCGTTTCCTCCCTTCCTTTCTCTCCATTCCTCCCTCCCTCCCTTACATCCATCCATCTTCTTTCCTACCTTCTTTCCATCCCTTCCTTCTTTCTCCTCCTTTCCTTCCCTCCTTCTTCTTTCTTACTTATATTCCTCTTCCCTCTTTCCTTTCCTTTCTCTCCCTCCCTTTCCCTCCCTTTTTCCCTTCCTTCCTTTCCTCGCACCATCTCCCTACTTGCTATCTCCTCCTCCTTTCCTTCCCTTTCTTTCTTAGATTCTTCCTCCTTTCCTCTTGCCTATTTCCTTTTCTTCCTTCTCTCCCCTCCTTTCTCTCTGTTCCTCCCTTCCTTCCATCCATCCATCCATCCTTTTTTATTCCTTCCCTTCCTTCCCCCTTCCTGCTTTCTCCTCCTTCTCCTTTCCCTCTTCCCTTCCCTTCCTCTCCCTCCCTCTTTCCCTTCATTTTTTCCTTCCTTCCTTCCTTTCCCCCACCATCCCCCTTCCTACTATCTCCTTTCCTTTCCTTTCCTTTCCTTTCCTTTCCTTTCCTTTCCTTCTCTTCCTCCTTACGATTCCTCCTCTTCCCTATTTCCTTCCCTTCCCTCCCTTTCTCTCTCCATCCCTCCTTCCCTCCCTTCTTCCCTCCCTCCCCCCCTTCCCCTGAACCGCCTTACTTCTCCACTTCCCAAATAGCTTCCATTTTACAAATGTCTATTTGGTTCTTAACGCATTTGTATCCGGGTCCCATGGGGTTGCTACTAAACAGCGCACAAAATAATGACAATCCAGACAAAGGCAAAAACCATCCAAGGACCAGAAAAGCAGGTGCTAAAATGTGCAGGGATTAAAATGGAAGCGGGGGGGAAACGAGACCCCCAAATCAGGGGTGAAATCCAGCAGGTTCTGATGAACTGGTAGCAGAAATTTTGAGCAGTTTGTAGAACCAGCAAAATACCAGCTCTGGCTGGCCCCCGAGTGGGGTGGGAATGGGGATTTTGCAGCATTGTTCCCCTGGAGTGGGGTAGGAATGGAGATTTTGCAATATCCTTCCCCTGCCATGCCCACCAAGCCACGCCCACCAAGCCACACCACGCCCACAGAACTGGTAGTAAAAAAAAAAAAATGGATTTCACCACTGCCCCAAATCTTTCGCTTCCCAGCCTCAATCTCCCCCACGCCCCACCCCCGGTTTTCCAAACTTGCTTGGGAACGAAAAGACTGAATCAAAGATGATGACCGGTATACAGTAGTCCTCCACTTACAACTCCTCACTTAGTGACTCTTCACAACTCTTCCCAGTTACAATGGCACTGGGAAAAAAGCGACTTCACGCCATCCTTCACACTTCCGACCGCGGCCACGTCCTCGCGGTCACATGATCAAAATCCAGAGGCTGGGCAACTGGCATGTACTTGCGACGGTTGACATGATCCCCTTTGGCGTCCTTTTCAACGGGGAAAGCCAGGTTCACTGCTACTAACTGAACAACTGCAGGGATTTCACTTAACAACTGCAGCAAAAGAGGTCGTAACGTTGGGACAAAAATTCTCTTAACAACTCTCTCACACTGCAACAGATATTTTGGGCCCAATTGTGGATGCAGGTCAAGGTCTACCTGTATAGTACTGGTTTCCTTGGGGCAGGGTTTACTATGAATGTCAGATATTCTACATTTAGGAAAGAAAAACCAAATGCACAAGTATAGAATAACTGGTACCTGGGACAAAAGCAGTAACTGCTAGAGAGATCTTGGAGTCCTAGTGGACAATCACTTAAATATGAGCCAGCCGTGTGCAGCAGCTGCCAAAAAAGCCAACACAGTTCTAGGCTGCGTAAACAGGGAGAGAATCAAGATCCCGTGAAGTGTGAATACCACTTTATAAGGCCTTGGGAAGGCCACACTTGGAATCCTGCATCCAGTTTTGGTCGCCATGAGGTAAAAAAGATGTGGAGACTCTAGAAAGAGTGCAGAGAAGAGCAAACAAGAGGATTAGAGGATTGGAGGCTAAAATATATACAGAATGGTTGCTGGAACTGGGTAGGTCTAGTCTAATGAAGAGAAGGATTAGGGGAGACATGATCGCAGTCTTCCAATATCTCAGGGGCTGCCCCAAAGAAGATTTGGGGGTCAAGCTATTCTCCAAAGCACCTGAAGGCAGGACAAGAAGCTACAGATGGAAACTAATCAGGGAGAGAAACAACTTGGAACTAAGGAGAAATTTCCTGACAATCAGAACAATTAATCAGTGGAACAGCTTGCCACAAGAAGTTGTGAATGTCCAACACTGCCAACAAAACTAATGCACTCCCAGGCTGCATCAACAGAGGGATAGAATCCAGATCACGTGAAGTGTTAATGCCACTTTATAAGGCCTTGGGAAGGCCACACTTGGAATACGGCATCCAGTTTTGGTCGCCACGATGTGAAAAAGATGTAGAGACTCTAGAAAGAGTGCAGAGAAGAGCAACCAAGAGGATTAGGGGACTAGAGGCTAAAACATATGAAGAACGGTTGCAGGAACTGGGTATGTCTAGTTTGATGAAAAGGAGGACTAGGGGAGACAGGATAGCAATGTTACAATATCTCAGGGGATGCCCCAAAGAAGAGGGAGTCAAGCTATTCTCCAAAGCACCTGAAGAAGCAATGGGTAGAAACTCATCAAGGAGAGAAGCAACCTAGAACTAAGGAGTAATTTCCTGACAGTGAGAACAATTCATCAGTGGAACAACTTGCCACCAGAAGTTGTGAATGCTCCAACACTGGAAGTTTTTAAGAAGATGTTGGATAACCATTTGTCTGAAGTGGTGTAGGGTTTCCTGCCTAAGCAGGGGGTTGGACTAGAAGACCTCCAAGGACCCTTCCGACTCTTGTTATTCTATCCTATATCAATCTGGGTGTCGAAACTACATACCAATCTAAATGCACATCCATGTCACTCCAACCCCCATGGTTCCCTGCTTCACCAACTGTACGAGGCTAATCCAGCCAGTGCAAAAAAAAAAAAAAAAAAATTACAGGCAGTCCTCAACTTACAACAGTTCATTTAGTGACCGAAGTTGCAACAGCACTGATAAAAAAGTCAATTATGACCGTTTGTCACGCTTAATAATAACAGCCCCACAGTCAAAAAGTGTTCAAACTTCAGAGGCTTGGCAACTGACTGACTGACATTTTATTTTATTTTATTTTATTTTATTTTATTTTATTTTATTTTATTTTATTTTATTTTATTTTATTATTTTATTTATTTTATTTTATTTATTTTATTTTTTTATTTTATTTTATTATTTTGTTGTTTTGTTGTTTTGTTTTGTTTTGTTTTATTTTATTATTTTATTTTATTTTTTTATTTTTTTATTATTTTATATTTTATTATTTTATTTTATTATTTTATTTTATTTTATTTTATTTTATTTTATTTTATTTTATTTTATTTTATTTTATTTTATTTTATTTTATTTTATTTTATTTTATTTTATTTTATTTTATTTTATTTTATTTTATTTTATTTTATTTTATTTTATTTTATTTTATTTTATTTTATTTATTTTATTTTATTTTATTTTATTTTATTTTATTTTATTTTATTTTATATTTTATTATTTTATTTTATTTTATTTTATTTTATTTTATTTTATTTTATTTTATTTTATTTTATTATTTTATTTTATTATTTTATTTTATTTTATTATTTTTTTATTTTATTTTATTTTATTTTATTTTATTTTATTTTATTTTATTTTATTTTATTTTATTTTATTTTATTTTATTTTATTTTATTTTATTTTATTATTTTATTTTATTATTTTATTTTATTTTATTTTAAACAAGTTTTATTGGTTACCCCCCCCCCCCCCCCACATTTCCCCACATCGTTTTTGAACAGAGTATTGGCTGTTTCTTGTCTTGATCAATTAATTAAAATTCAAATATATTTTACTCAGTTACAATTCTTGTCAAAATCTTCTTTTCCCCCCCACTTTTTTTTTTTCTCACTATTTCTATGCTTACTTACAATTGCAACCGACTCGTATTTATGACGGTCTCAGTGCCCCGGGGGTGTGTGTGTGTGTCACGTGATCCCCTTTTGCGACCTTCTGACAAGGAAAGTGGACATGGAGAAGAAACCAGATTCACTTAACAACCGTGTGACTCGCTTAACGACCGCAAATGACAAAACAAAGGAGACAAAACGTGCCTGACGAATCCCTCGCTTAGCCACAGAACTTTTGAGCTCCGTTGTGGTTGTAAGTTGAGGATTAGCTATAAAGGCACAGGTATTTCACGCACATTACAACTCTCCCTTTAACCAACTATAGGAGAACTCGGGAGGATAATTCAGCCGGTGCACAAATTACACACCCGACAACCAGAATCTGCACAACAACACGTTTGCAAAGGACACACAACCGATTTCGAGCTCTGAGCACGGTGGGTGTGTTGTTGTGACCCCACTGAACAAGCTTTGTTGCGGGAGGAAATCCAGGGAACGTGCCGATTAAGGCTTAAAAGCAAAACCAAAAAAAGAAAAAAGAAAGGAAGAAAGAATTAATTACGGCACAATTGGGCTTCTAACCAGCCACCCCCTGCGTTTTCCCCTTATAAAACCCCGAAAAATGGAAACAAGAGGGACTTAAAACGCATGTGCTGTTTAAAGACAGATGAACTAAGCTGGCCGCGTGCCCCGGGGGTTTCACAAATACCCCATTCAGACACAGCGGGACGCAAACAAGAGTGCCTGTGATGGCAGGGCCAGAAACAAATGCAAGCATATGGAATTGTCGTGTACGGAGAGGAAAAAAAAACCAAAACACATCTGACTTTCCTTTCGGGGAGGATCTGAGCGTTCGCCGGCAGGAGGGGGGGTTCGGCTTTAAGCCGATTCCCTGCATTCCCCCATAGCAGGAATTTATATCGTAGAGGATCATAGCAGGGCTGTCTTTTTGGAACTCAGTAATTTTAAGAGGCGTGGACTTCAGCTCCCAGAATTCCCCAGCCAGCATGCTTTAAGATGGGTGGACTTCCACTCCCAGAATCCCCCAGTCAGCCATGCTTTAAGAGGGATGGACCCCAACTCCCAGAATTCCCCAGCCAGCCATGCTTTAAGAGGGATGGACTTCCACTCCCAGAATTCCCCAGCCAGCATGCTTTAAGACGGGTGGACTTCCACTCCCAGAATTCCCCAGCCAGCATGCTTTAAGAGGGGTGGACTTCCACTCCCAGAATTCCCCAGCCAGCATGCTTTAAGAGGGATGGACTTCCACTCCCAGAATTCCCCAGCCAGCATGCTTTAAGACGGGTGGACTTCCACTCCCAGAATTCCCCAGCCAGCTTGCTTTAAAGGGGTGGACTTCCACTCCCAGAATTCCCCAGCCAGCATGCTTTAAGAGGGGTGGACTTCCACTCCCAGAATTCCCCAGCCAGAATGCTTTAAGAGGGGTGGACTTCCACTCCCAGAATTCCCCAGCCAGAATGCTTTAAGACGGGTGGACTTCCACTCCCAGAATCCCCCAGCCAGCTTGCTTTAAGAGGGGTGGACTTCCACTCCCAGAATTCCCCAGCCAGAATGCTTTAAGAGGGGTGGACTTCCACTCCCAGAATTCCCCAGCCAGCTTGCTTTAAGAGGGGTGGACTTCCACTCCCAGAATCCCCCAGTCAGCCATGCTTTAAGAGGGATGGACTTCCACTCCCAGCATCCCCCAGCCAGCTTGCTTTAAGACGGGTGGACTTCCACTCCCAGAATTCCCCAGCCAGAATGCTTTAAGAGAGATGGACTCCAACTCCCAGAATTCCCCAGCCAGCCATGCTTTAAGAGGGATGGACTTCCACTCCCAGAATCCCCCAGCCAGCTTGCTTAAAGACGGGTGGACTTCCACTCCCAGAATTCCCCAGCCAGAATGCTTTAAGACGGGTGGACTTCCACTCCCAGAATCCCCCAGCCAGCTTGCTTTAAGACGGGTGACTTCCACTCCCAGAATTCCCCAGCCAGCATGCTTTAAGAGGGGTGGACTTCCACTCCCAGAATTCCCCAGCCAGAATGCTTTAAGAGGGGTGGACTTCCACTCCCAGAATTCCCCAGCCAGCCATGCTTTAAGACGGGTGGACTTCCACTCCCAGAATCCCCCAGCCAGCATGCTTTAAGAGGGGTGGACTTCCACTCCCAGAATTCCCCAGCCAGCATGCTTTAAGACGGGTGGACTTCCACTCCCAGAATTCCCCAGCCAGAATGCTTTAAGACGGGTGGACTTCCACTCCCAGAATCCCCCAGCCAGCATGCTTTAAGAGGGGTGGACTTCCACTCCCAGAATTCCCCAGCCAGAATGCTTTAAGAGGGATGGACTTCCATTCCCAGAATTCCCCAGCCAGCTTGCTTTAAGAGGGATGGACTCCAACTCCCAGAATTCCCCAGCCAGCTTGCTTTAAGAGGGGTGGACTTCCACTCCCAGAATTCCCCAGCCAGAATGCTTTAAGAGGGGTGGACTTCCACTCCCAGAATCCCCCAGCCAGCTTGCTTTAAGAGGGGTGGACTTCCACTCCCAGAATTCCCCAGCCAGAATGCTTTAAGAGGGGTGGACTTCCACTCCCAGAATTCCCCAGCCAGAATGCTTTAAGACGGGTGGACTTCCACTCCCAGAATCCCCCAGCCAGCTTGCTTTAAGAGGGGTGGACTTCCACTCCCAGAATTCCCCAGCCAGAATGCTTTAAGAGGGGTGGACTTCCACTCCCAGAATTCCCCAGCCAGCTTGCTTTAAGAGGGGTGGACTTCCACTCCCAGAATCCCCCAGTCAGCCATGCTTTAAGAGGGATGGACTTCCACTCCCAGCATCCCCCAGCCAGCTTGCTTTAAGACGGGTGGACTTCCACTCCCAGAATTCCCCAGCCAGAATGCTTTAAGAGAGATGGACTCCAACTCCCAGAATTCCCCAGCCAGCCATGCTTTAAGAGGGATGGACTTCCACTCCCAGAATCCCCCAGCCAGCTTGCTTAAAGACGGGTGGACTTCCACTCCCAGAATTCCCCAGCCAGAATGCTTTAAGACGGGTGGACTTCCACTCCCAGAATCCCCCAGCCAGCTTGCTTTAAGACGGGTGACTTCCACTCCCAGAATTCCCCAGCCAGCATGCTTTAAGAGGGGTGGACTTCCACTCCCAGAATTCCCCAGCCAGAATGCTTTAAGAGGGGTGGACTTCCACTCCCAGAATCCCCCAGCCAGCATGCTTTAAGAGGGGTGGACTTCCACTCCCAGAATTCCCCAGCCAGAATGCTTTAAGACGGGTGGACTTCCACTCCCAGAATCCCCCAGCCAGCATGCTTTAAGAGGGGTGGACTTCCACTCCCAGAATTCCCCAGCCAGAATGCTTTAAGAGGGATGGACTTCCATTCCCAGAATTCCCCAGCCAGCTTGCTTTAAGAGGGATGGACTCCAACTCCCAGAATTCCCCAGCCAGCTTGCTTTAAGAGGGGTGGACTTCCACTCCCAGAATTCCCCAGCCAGAATGCTTTAAGAGGGGTGGACTTCCACTCCCAGAATCCCCCAGCCAGCTTGCTTTAAGAGGGGTGGACTTCCACTCCCAGAATCCCCCAGCCAGCTTGCTTTAAGAGGGGTGGACTTCCACTCCCAGAATTCCCCAGCCAGAATGCTTTAAGAGGGGTGGACCTCCACTCCCAGAATTCCCCAGCCAGCATGATTCATTCATTCATTCATTCATTCATTCATTCATTCATTCAATTTGTATGCCGGCCCTCTCCGAAGACTCAGGGTGCGGTGGATCTTCAACTGTTGAAAAGACTTTCTGACAAGCAAAGGGGTGAAAATCAGCTGGCTGGCACACGCATGTGCGCTGGAACAGAGGTTGGGCAATGCTCGCGTGCCTACAGATATGACTCCATGGCACACGGCTCTAGACTAGACCAAGCCCAAATCCTGCAACCGTTCTTCATATAATTTTTAGTCTCCAGGCTTTTAATCATCTTAATTGCTCTTCTTTGCACTTTTTCCCCCCTCCAAAGTTTTTTTTTTTTTTTGTGTAATATAGTGACCGAAACCAGATGCAGGATTCCAGGTGTGGCCTTGCCAAGGTTTTATAAAGCGGTACTAATAGTTGGTGCGCTTTTGATTCTATGCTTCTGTTTATACCTTCTGTTATGTTGGGACACGATGCAAATCATCCCTTTTAAAACAGGAATCGCTGGAGAAAATTTTAACGGTGGGGCGCCGCAGACGAGCAGAAAGAAAGAAGGCAGAGCACAAAATATTCAGGCTACGGCATGTCGCGTTGATCCGGGGTGGAGCAGGATTTCCACATTTTGTTCCAAATTATGATTTCGTAATTTGCAGCATCATGTCCTAAAATTCCATACCGTGGCAGGAGGTTTTCACGCAAAACATGTTTTCCTTCACTGGGCGCGCGGCTCAACAACCCCTCGGGAGTTAAAAGAGTGCAGACTTCATATAAATCCACTTCTTTTCTTTTCTTTTTTAAAAAAAATTAATTTATTTAATTCTCCGGAGACTCAGGGAGGCTTACAATGCGTTAAGCAATAGCCTTCATACTTTTGTATATTTATACAAAGTTAGCTTATTGCTCCCACAAACTGGGTCCTCAATTTACCTACCTTAGAAAGGATGGAAGGCTGAGTCAACCTTGAGCCTGATGAGATTTGACCTTGCAGTAATTGCAGACAGCTGGTGTTAAATTACAGTGCTTAGTCTGCAGAGCTATCCAGCTATCCTTTCTTAAACCAGCAGGAATCTAAATTCAGCCTCCTCACGTTGTTGACATCCACCATCCCCACAAATGTCTCTTTTGCAATAAGGAGGACTAGAAACTTCAGTACTTTTACAAAAAAACTGCATTCGCCCCCCCGTTAGTATCTCTTTGCCATAAGGACTAGAAACTTCATTGGATTTAAGTACTTTTACAGAAAATGACACTTCCACCAGGAAATTGTCTCCACAAGTATCTTTTTTTGCAATCATGAGGACTAGAAACTTCCTCAGACTTAAGTACTTTTATGTAAAACTACACTTCCACATTGTCCCCATAAGTATCTCTTGGCAATGAGGACTAGAAACTTCATCAGACTTAAGTACTTTTACAGAAGACTACACTTCCACCAGGAGATTGTCCCCAGAAGTATTTCTTTACAATCACGAGGAGTAGAAACTGCATCAGACTTAAGTACTTTTACAGAAAACTACATTCCCACCAGCCAATTGTCCCCACAGGTATCTCTTTACAATCACAAGGACTAGAAACTTCGCCAAACTTAAGTACTTTTACAGAAGACTACACTTGCACTAACATCTGGTCCGCAGAAGTATCTTTTTGCCCCCAGAAGTTTCTCTTTACAATCATGAGGACTATAAACTTCACCAAACGTAACTACTTTTACCGAAGACTTCACTTCCACTAAGAACTGGTCCCCAGAAGTATCTCTTTGCAATCATGAGGACTAGAAACTTCATGAGGCCTTTTATAGCAAACTACCCTTCTATCCATCAGATTTTTTTGCTCCATTCTTGTTTGTTGGCAAAAGAGAAACAAACGACAGCAAAATCAAATTATACTGGGAAGTGTGAGGCGGTTTGCATACCTACAAAAAGGACAAGACAAGGACCCTCGTTCAGCTGGACAGCGTTGGAGTCGGTCAGCTCTAAGACAGGCTTGGGGTGCCAGGGGAACTCCTGGCATTCGATGTCATTCAGGACCTCGACTCGGCCCTGTCTGGTGATGACGTCTCCCTTAGTGTCCAAGACGATAAGAGTAGGGATACCTGCGATCGGACAAGATGAAAAACAAACCAAGATAAAGAGAGGGTTTAAGGAGGAAGAGAAAGTAAGCTCACGCCGTGTCATATTATGTGCTATATTTCACATCGCCCGGTACTTAGTCAAACAGGGCCTGGTGGCTCAGCAGACTGATAGCATTGTGATTAACACCAGCTGTCTGCAATTACTGTAAGTTCGAATCTCACCAGGCTCAAGGTTGACTCAGCCTTCCATCCTTTCTAAGGTAGGTTAAATGAGGACCCAGTTTGTGGGGGCAATAAGCTGACTTTGTATAAATATACAAAAGTATGAAGGCTATTGCTTAACGCATTGTAAGCCGCCCTGAGTCTCCGGAGAAGGGCGGCATATAAATCAAATTAAAAAAAAACCAAAACATTGTGCTAAAGTCAAGATATACTACATCAACACAGCCATTCCCACAATCCATTAAGAAAATTATTTGATTCAAAAAAGCAATGCAATTAATCAGATAAATTTCTGATTTTGACAGACTTGGGCCCGTTATTAACCTGAGATCAATAAAATTCTGTTACTAAATTTTCATGGAATAAAAGTTTTTTTTTTAATTTCTACACTAATTTTCCAGTCATGGGGTAATGGTCATTTACAGGTGAAAAACTCTTTTCCCTTCAAGAAATCATAAGGGTCCCATAAGGTCCACCCCTCTTAAAGCAGGCTGGATGGGCAATTCTGGGAGTCTAAGTCCACCCATCTTAAAGCATTGCTGGCTGGGGAATTCTGGGAGTGGAAGTCCATCCATCTTAAAGCATTGCTGGCTGGGGATTCTGGGACTTGAAGTCCGCCCATTTTAAACAATTCTGGCTGGGGAATTCTGGGAGCTGAAGTCCACCCCTCTTAAAGCAGACTCGCTGTGGAATTCCATGCACTGAAGTCCAAGTATCTTAAAAGTTGCTGATAAACATTGGTTCACTGTACAGGTAGTCCTCGACTTACGACCCCAATTGAGCCCAAAATTCCTGTTGCTAAGCAAGACATTTGTTAAGCGAGCTTGGCCCCACTTTACAACCTTTTTTTTTACCACAGTTGTTACATGAGTCACTGCAGGGGATGACAGGACCCAGGGACACTGCAACCCATATCATAAAT
The DNA here is from genome assembly GCA_022577455.1 of Arizona elegans. Classification (NCBI taxonomy): domain Eukaryota; kingdom Metazoa; phylum Chordata; class Lepidosauria; order Squamata; family Colubridae; genus Arizona; species Arizona elegans. Next base: position 16,307,835 of record JAKOOJ010000017.1, read on the forward strand.
ATGAGTCCGTTCTCAAGTAGCCAAATTTTGATCACATGGCCACGGCGATGGTGAAACGGTCGTGAGTTTTAAAAATGGTCATGTCACTTTTTTCAGTTGAAAAAATGAACTTGTTGTAAGTCAAGGAGTAGCTGTATAGGCAATTTTTGCAGAATCTGTGTGGATCGGTGCGTCTTTGGACTAACTAACCAATGCCTCTGGAGTGAAGAGGGCAATTTGAGCCTCTTCTGCCTTACTCCGCCCACTGCACTTCAGGACCCAAAGCCTGTCTGTGCAATTAGTGGCTGGGATTTTCCTTGTGCAAAGAGCCTGCAAAGTAGGGCAGGGGGGTGTCCGCTCTCCAGTGCAATAATTCAGATTTGCTGGAATCAGATGGCATATTTGATTCTCAGAGAAAAGGATGCAGGAGGGAGGGAGGAAGGAAGGAAGGAGGAAAGGAGGAAGGAAGGAGGAGGAAGGGAGGAAGGAAAGGAGGAGGAAGGGAAGAACGGAGGAGGAGGAAAGAAGGAAGGAAGGAGAGAGAAGGGTGGAAGGAAGGGAGGGAGGGAGGAGGAAGGAAGGAGGAAGAAGAGGAGGAAGGAAGGGAGGAAGGAAGGAGGAGGAGGAGGAAGGAAGGCAATAATCCAGTGCAATAATTCAGATTTGCTGGAATCAGATGGCATGTTAGATTCTCAGAGAAAAGGATGCAGGAGGGAGGGAGGAAGGAAGGAAGGAAGGAGGAGAAAGGGAGGAAGGAAGGAGGAGGGAGGAAGGAAGTAGAGAGAAGGGTGGAAGGAAGGGAGGAGGAAGGAAGCGAGGAGGAGAGAGGGAGGAAGGAAGGAAGGAGGAGGAAGGAAGGAAAGAGAAGAGTGGAAGGAAGGGAGGGAGGGAGGAGGAAGGAAGGAGGAGGAGGAAGAAGGAAGGAAGGAAGGAAGGGAAGGAGGGAGGAAGGGAGGAGGAGAAAGGGAGGACGGAAGGAAGGAGAGAGAAGGGTGGAAGGAAGGGAGGGAGGGAGGAGGAGGAGGAAGGGAGGAGGAGGAAGGAAGGAAGAGGGGAAGAGGAAAGAAGGAAGCAAGGAAGGAGGATGGCAGGGAAGAAGGGAAGGAGGAAGGAAGGAGGAGGAGGGAGGAAGGAGGAAAAAGGGAGGAAGGAAGGAGGAAGAAGGGAAAGAAGAAGGAAGGAAGAAGGGAGGGAAGAAAGAAGGAAGAAGGGAGGATAGAAAGAAGGAAGGAGGAGAAAGGGAGGACGGAAGGAAGGAGAGAGAAGGATGGAAGGAAGGGAGGGAGGGAGGAGGAGGAGGGACGAAGGAGGAGGAGGGAGGAGGATGGAAGAAAGGGAGGGAGGAAGGAGGAGGAGGAAAGAAGGAAGCAAGGAAGGAGGAAGGCAGGGAGGGAGGGAGGGAGGGAGGAAGGAAGGAAGGGAAGAAGGAAGGAAGGAAGGGAAGGAAGAAGGAAGGAAGGAGGAGGAAGAGAGGAAGGAAACCTGCAAAAGGCTTGGGGGGGGTGGAGATTGCAACTTTTAAGATCAGTTGGGAAAAGAAGGTGCCCCCAAAAGAAGACGCAGCCTTTCTATTTTAGCCCTTCTGGATCTTGGAGACTCTTTTTTTTCTGTCTCTTCTTCTCTTGCTGTCAAAGCCACAAATTGCCGGAAGAAACCCGATCCCGGTGAGGAGGAGCAGCCCGTCCGTCCGGAGCAGCCACCTGTTCTTCAGCTGCTCTGGAATCGGATTTCCTGCCGGATGGACGCGGCGGCCACGGCCCTCCCTTCCCTTCCCTTCCTCCCTCTTCAGCAGGGAGGGCCAAACCGCAACCTGCCCGTGGACCGCTTGGTTAAGCCGTAGCCGAAAAGGCAAATGCGATTCTTGGCTGATTTTAAGAGAACCCGGATTCCCCAGGAGGAAGGAAAAGCTCCCCCCCGCCACCCCCAATTCACAGATGTGCTAAAATACGGCATTTCCCCCCCCCAAAAAAACCCCAGGGCTGAAATGCTCCAGGTTCGGACCGGATCACCCGATCCGGTAGCGATGGAGGCGGGTGGTTCGGAGAACCGGTAGCAAAAATCCCTGCCCCCCCCCCATTGCCCAGCTGAGCTGCGCAATCATCGGAGGCTTTTTTAAATTATTTTTAAAAGCATTTTTTCTACAACCTCTTTGGCCAAAAAAAAAATGCTTTTAAAAGTAAAAAAAAAAAAAAAAAGCCTCTGATGATCGCGCAGCTCAGCTGGGATCATCAGAGGCTTTTCAAAGCATTTTTTTCTGCAACCTCTTTGGCCGAAAAAATGCTTTTAAAAGGAAAAAAAAAGCCTCTAATGATCGCGCGGCTCAGCTGGAATCATCAGAGGCTTTTAAAAGCATTTTTTCTACAACCTCTTTGGCCGAAAAAATGCTTTTAAAAGAAAAAAAAAAGACTCTGATGATTGCGTGGCTCAGCTGGGATCATCAGAGGCTTTTAAAAGCATTTTTTCTACAACCTCTTTGGCCGAAAAAATGCTTTTAAAAGAAAAAAAAAACCCTCTGATGATTGCGTGGCTCAGCTGGGATTGTCAGAGGCTTTTAAAAGCATTTTTTCTACAACCTCTTTGGCTGAAAAAATGCTTTTAAAAGTGAAAAAAAAAGACTCTGATGATTGCGTGGCTCAGCTGGGATCATCAGAGGCTTTTAAAAGCATTTTTTCTACAACGTCTTTTGCCGAAAAAATGCTTTTAAAAGAAAAAAAAGCCTCTGATGATTGCGTGGCTCAGCTGGGATCGTCAGAGGCTTTTAAAAGCATTTTTTCTACAACGTCTTTTGCCGAAAAAATGCTTTTAAAAGAAAAAAAAGCTTCTGATGATTGCGTGGCTCAGCTGGGATTGTCAGAGGCTTTTAAAAGCATTTTTTCTACAACTTCTTTGGCCGAAAAAATGCTTTTAAAAGAAAAAAAAAGCCTCTGATGATCGTGTGGCTCAGCTGGGATCATAAGAGGCTTTTAAAAACATTTTTTCTACAACCTCTTTGGCCGAAAAAAATGCTTTTAAAAGAAAAAAAAAAAGCCTCTGATGATTGCGTGGCTCAGCTGGGATCATCAGAGGCTTTTAAAAGCATTTTTTCTACAACCTCTTTGGCCGAAAAAATGCTTTTAAAAGAAAAAAAAAAGCCTCTGATGATTGCGTGGCTCAGCTGGGATCGTCAGAGGCTTTTAAAAGCATTTTTTCTACAACCTCTTTGGCCGAAAAAATGCTTTTAAAAGAAAAAAAAAAGCCTCTGATGATTGCGTGGCTCAGCTGGGATCGTCAGAGGCTTTTAAAAGCATTTTTTCTACAACCTCTTTGGCTGAAAAAATGCTTTTAAAAGTGAAAAAAAAGACTCTGATGATTGCGTGGCTCAGCTGGGATCATCAGAGGCTTTTAAAAGCATTTTTTCTACAACGTCTTTTGCCGAAAAAATGCTTTTAAAAGAAAAAAAAAGCCTCTGATGATTGCGTGGCTCAGCTGGGATCGTCAGAGGCTTTTAAAAGCATTTTTTCTACAACCTCTTTGGCTGAAAAAATGCTTTTAAAAGTGAAAAAAAAAGCCTCTGATGATTGCATGGCTCAGCTGGGATTATCAGAGGCTTTTAAAAGCATTTTTTCTACAACTTCTTTGGCCGAAAAAATGCTTTTAAAAGAAAAAAAAAAGCCTCTGATGATTGCATGGCTCAGCTGGGATTGTCAGAGGCTTTTAAAAGCATTTTTTCTACAACTTCTTTGGCCGAAAAAAATGCTTTTAAAAGAAAAAAAAAGCCTCTAATGATCGCGCGGCTCAGCTGGAATCATCAGAGGCTTTTAAAAGCATTTTTTCTACAACCTCTTTGGCCGAAAAAATGCTTTTAAAAGAAAAAAAAAAGACTCTGATGATTGCGTGGCTCAGCTGGGATTGTCAGAGGCTTTTAAAAGCATTTTTTCTACAACTTCTTTGGCCGAAAAAATGCTTTTAAAAGAAAAAAAAAGCCTCTGATGATCGTGTGGCTCAGCTGGGATCATAAGAGGCTTTTAAAAACATTTTTTCTACAACCTCTTTGGCCGAAAAAATGCTTTTAAAAGAAAAAAAAAAGCCTCTGATGATTGCGTGGCTCAGCTGGGATCATCAGAGGCTTTTAAAAGCATTTTTTCTACAACCTCTTTGGCCGAAAAAATGCTTTTAAAAGAAAAAAAAAAGCCTCTGATGATTGCGTGGCTCAGCTGGGATCGTCAGAGGCTTTTAAAAGCATTTTTTCTACAACCTCTTTGGCTGAAAAAATGCTTTTAAAAGTGAAAAAAAAAGACTCTGATGATTGCGTGGCTCAGCTGGGATCATCAGAGGCTTTTAAAAGCATTTTTTCTACAACGTCTTTTGCTGAAAAAATGCTTTTAAAAGAAAAAAAAAAGCCTCTGATGATTGCATGGCTCAGCTGGGATCGTCAGAGGCTTTTAAAAGCATTTTTTCTACAACCTCTTTGGCTGAAAAAATGCTTTTAAAAGTGAAAAAAAAAGCCTCTGATGATTGCATGGCTCAGCTGGGATTGTCAGAGGCTTTTAAAAGCATTTTTTCTACAACGTCTTTTGCCGAAAAAATGCTTTTAAAAGAAAAAAAAAGCCTCTGATGATTGCGTGGCTCAGCTGGGATCGTCAGAGGCTTTTAAAAGCATTTTTTCTACAACCTCTTTGGCTGAAAAAATGCTTTTAAAAGTGAAAAAAAAAGCCTCTGATGATTGCATGGCTCAGCTGGGATTGTCAGAGGCTTTTAAAAACATTTTTTCTACAACTTCTTTGGCCGAAAAAATGCTTTTAAAAGAAAAAAAAAGCCTCTGATGATCGTGTGGCTCAGCTGGGATCATAAGAGGCTTTTAAAAACATTTTTTCTACAACCTCTTTGGCCGAAAAAATGCTTTTAAAAGAAAAAAAAAAGCCTCTGATGATTGCGTGGCTCAGCTGGGATCATCAGAGGCTTTTCAAAGCATTTTTTTCTGCAACCTCTTTGGCTGAAAAAATGCTTTTAAAAGGAAAAAAAAAGCCTCTAATGATCGCGCGGCTCAGCTGGGATCATCAGAGGCTTTTAAAAGCATTTTTTCTACAACCTCTTTGGCCGAAAAAATGCTTTTAAAAGAAAAAAAAAAGCCTCTGATGATTGCGTGGCTCAGCTGGGATCGTCAGAGGCTTTTAAAAGCATTTTTTCTACAACCTCTTTGGCCGAAAAAATGCTTTTAAAAGTGAAAAAAAAAAGCCTCTGATGATTGCGTGGCTCAGCTGGGATCATCAGAGGCTTTTAAAAGCATTTTTTCTACAACGTCTTTTGCCGAAAAAATGCTTTTAAAAGAAAAAAAAGCCTCTGATGATTGCGTGGCTCAGCTGGGATTGTCAGAGGCTTTTAAAAGCATTTTTTCTACAACTTCTTTGGCCGAAAAAATGCTTTTAAAAGAAAAAAAAAGCCTCTGATGATCGCGTGGCTCAGCTGGGATCATAAGAGGCTTTTAAAAACATTTTTTCTACAACCTCTTTGGCCGAAGAGGTTATAGAAAAAATGTTTTTAAAAGGAAAAAAAGCCTCTGCTGATCAGGCAACTCAGCTGGGATCGTCAAAGGCCTTAAAAGCATTTTTTTTTTACAACTTCTTCGGCCAGAGGTTGTAGAAAAAATGGTTTTAAAAGTTTAAAAAAAAAAAAGTTGGCCACGCCCACTCAGTCATATTACACCCCCCCCAAGCCACACCCACAGAACCGGTAGTAACAAATTTTACATTTCACCACTGAAAAAAACCCTGGTTCCTTAGCAGAGAAAGTTCAAAGCATCCCAAGCCACGTTATCACCCTCCAGGCAGTCCTCGACTTACAACAATTCATTTAGTGACCGTTCCAAGTTACAACAGCACTGAAAAAAAAGGGACTTAGGACCATTATCCACACTTACGACCGTTGCAGGGTCCCCCACGTTCATGTGGTCAAGATTCAGGCGCTTGGAGACTGACTCGTATTTATGACGGTTGCGGTGTCCCGGGATCACGTGATCCCCTTTTGCGACCATTTTGACAAGCCAAGCCAAGCCGATGGGAAAGCCAGATTCACTTAACAACCGTGTGACTAACTTAACAACCGCAGCGATTCGTTTAACAACGGTGGCAAGAAAGGTTGTCAAATGGGGCAAAACTCATTTAACGAATGTTTCACTTAGCATCGGAAATGTTTTTAGTTCGATTGTGGCCGTAAGCTGAAGCTGTACACTGCAGGATTGTGTGAATAACGCAATTTGACATTTTCAGGCTTTCTGGGGCCCTGGGAAGCCTCCAAGCAGCATGTTCTCCAAGTGATTATTTCAGTGTCTCCTTCGCAGGGTTGTTGTAAGGATGACTGTTCTAATGGACAGCTAGTCCTCTACTTACGACCATAATTCAGCCGGGCAATAACGGTTGCATGGCGAGTCATAGAAACATCGAAAATAGGTGGCATGAAAAGAGCTAGCAAGGCATCGAGTCTGCCCTTTGCGTTTTTAAATTTGTTTATTTTTTTAAATTTTTGACGAACGATGGAAGCGTTCTGAATTTATGATCTTTATATTTATATTACGCTGTTATTTTTCATTTTGGTTAGGAAAGAAGCTAGGCCTGTCCAGAAAAAGAAAGAGAGAGCAAGAGAGCGAGAGGTAGGTAGTAGGTAGGGAGAGAGAGAGAGACAGAGAGAGAGAGAGGGAGAGAAGTAGGTAGGGAGGAGGAAAGAGAGAGCGGGAGGAAGGGAGGGAGAGAGAGCGGGAGGGAGGGAGGGAGAGAGAGAGCAAGAGAGAGAGAGCGCGCGTGGGAGGGAGAGAGCGAGAGAGAGGGAGGCAGAGAGAGAGAGTGGGAGGGAGAGAGGCAGAGAGAGAAAGCGGGAGTTAGGGGGAGAGAGAGAGAGTAAGAGAGAGAGAGAGAGAGGGAGGGGGGAGAGAGAGAGCGGGAGGGAGAGAGAGAGAGAAAAAGAGCAGGAGGGAGGGAGAGAGGGAGAGAGAGAGAGGGAGAGCAGGAGGTAGGTAGGGGGAGAGAGAGAGCAGGAGGGAGGGAGGGAGAGCGGGAGGGCAGGAGGGAGAGAGCGAGAGAGAGGGAGGCAGAGAGAGAGAGTGGGAGGGAGAGAGGGAGAGAGGCAGAGAGAGAGAGCGGGAGTTAGGGGGAGAGAGAGAGAGTAAGAGAGAGAGAGAGAGAGGGAGGGGGGGAGAGAGAGAGCGGGAGGGAGAGAGCGAGAGAGAAAGAGCAGGAGGGAGGGAGAGAGGGAGAGAGAGAGGGAGAGCAGGAGGTAGGTAGGGGGAGAGAGAGAGCAGGAGGGAGGGAGAGAGCAGGAGGGAGGAAGAGAGAGAGAGGGAGGCAGAGAGAGAGTGGGAGGGAGAGAGCGGAAGGGAGAGAGAGCAGGAGGGAGGGAGAGAGAAAGAGAGAAAGAGAGAGAGCGGGAGATAGGTAGGGGGAGAGAGAGAGAGCAGGAGGGAGAGGGAGAGAGAGAGAGGGAGGGAGGGAGAGAGTGTGTGTTAGGTGTGTGTTAGGTGTGTTGCTACTGGTTCTGTGGGTGTGGCTTGGTAGGCGTGGCCTGATGGGTCATGTGACTGGGTGGGCATGGCCAACTTTTTTTAAAAAAAAACTTTTTTAAAGTATTTTTTTTTAACTACCAATTCGCCGGAACCGGTAGTAAAAAAATCCTTTAAAAAAGTTTTTAAGAACTGCCGATCGCGTGGCACAGCTGTGATCGTCAGAACCTTTTTCAAGCATATTTTACTACTGATTCGCCCGAACCGGATCGAACCGGTAGCATTTCACCCCCGGGTTAAGTGGGAATGCCCCAAAACCACCCACCAGACCTGATAAAATCCGAAAAGGGGTTACTTTCGCTTACCTTGAATGCCGTACAGCCGGTTGAGTCGCGACCGCCGTCCTTCATCGGGGTAAGGGACCGATAACCAGGGCATCTCGCTGAAATATTGTTTGAACGACTCCTCCGACCTGCAGGCGACACAGGAATCAGAATCACAGAGTTGGAAGGGACCTTGGAGGTCTTCTAGTCCAACCCCCTGCTCAGGCAGGAGACCTTATTATACCATTTCAGATAAATGGTTGTCCAATCTCTTCTTAAAAACCTCCAGTGTTGGAGCATTTACAACTTCTGGTGGCAAGTTGTTCCACAGATTAATTGTTCTCATTCTCAGGAATTTTCTCCTTAATTCCAGGTTGCTTCTCTCTTTCATTAGCATCCATCCATTGTTTCTTATCTTGCCTTCTGGTGCTTTGGAGAATAGCTTGACTCCCTCTTCTTTGGGGCAGCCCCTGAGATACTGGAAGACTGCTATCATGTCTCCCCTGGTCCTTCTCTTCATTAAACTAGACATTTGGTCTTCCTCCCTCCCTCCCTCTCTCATTACTCCTCCCTTCCTTTTCTTCCTCCCTCCCTTTTTATTCTTCCTTCCCTTTTTTCTGTCTTCCTCTTTCCTTCCTTCTTTTTTCCCCTTCTTTCTTATATTCCTCCGTCCCTTCCTTGTCTCTCTCTCTCTTTCCTTCCTTCCCTTCCCTCCCCTTCATTTGACTTATTTAACCTTCATTCATTCCAGTCTTCCTCCGTTTTCTTAATTTTCCAAATCTTCCGTGCTTTGTTCCCTTACCTCATTTTCTCTTCTTCTCTTTTCTTCATTTTCCTTGTCTTTTCCTTCCTTCTCCCTTCCTTTTCTCCCCCTTTTTCTTCCCCTTTTCTTCCTCCTTCCTTTCTTCTCCCGTCCCTTTCCTTCTTCCTTCTTTTGTTCCTTCCTTCCCTTTTCTTTCCTTCCCCTTTCTCTTTCATTCCTCTCTCCTTCCTTTCTTCCTTTCCTTCCTCTTTCTTGCCTTCCCCTTCCTTTCTTTTCTTCCTCTCTCCTTCTTTCCTAACTTTCCTTCCTTCCTTTCTATTTCTTTCCCTTCTTATTTCCCAATTTCTTTCTTTTCTTCCTCTCCTTCCTTCCTTCCTCCTTCTTTTATACAAAATGGAGGGCTCAGAATACCTCGTATAAAAAAGGGCTAAAAAAGTAAAACAGGATTTATGTCCCCCAGTTTGGGATTCATAATTGATTACCTGTCTGCACTAACAAAGACAATCTCGAATTTTTGACCAGCATCTTTGATTTTCCGGTAAGATTCCACCAGAACCCGAGTGAGACTTCTACAAGGCGGGCACTGCAGAAAGAAAAAGTAAAATACATAAATAAAAGAATTAAAATTGAGGCAAACAGCCCAGGAATTTACTCCTCTAAGGAATCTCTTGATATATTACAAAAAAGACATTTCCCCCCGATACACGTGGAGGACTAGAAACTTAAGTGAGTTTTCCCTCAGCAAAATGCAGGACTACTAGCAAATGCAGCCACATAAACACCGTTACAAGCTAAGGATGAATCAGAAAACAGGTAGTTACCCTGGACTTACAACAGTTCATTTAGTGACCGTTCAGAGTTGCAGCGGCACTGAAAAAAGTGACTTGTGACCGTTTTTTGCACTTACGGCAAAACCATCCCCACCATCAGGTGATCAAAATTCGGACGCAAACTGACTCATATTTTTGACGGTCGCAGTGTCCCGGGGTCACGTGATCCGCCTTTTGCGACCTTCTGACAAGCAAAGTCCACGGGGAAGGCAGATTCACTTAACAACCGTGTTACCAAATTCACTGCAGCGATTCACTTAACAACCGTCGCAAGAGAGGTTGTAAAATAGGGGAAAAGGGAACATACGTCCCACTTAGCGACAGAAATTTTGGGCTCCACTGCGGTCGTCACAAAATTCAGACACTGGCAAAGGACCCGTATTTATGACGGTCGCAGTGTCCCTGGGTCATGCGGTCCCCTTTTGCAACCAAGTCAATGGGGAAGCCATAGATTCATTTAACAATTGCAATGATTCGCTTAAAAAAGTCGTAAAATGGGGAGAAAACTTCCCTTACTAACTGTCACGCTTAGTAACAGAAATTTTGGGCTCAATTGTGGTTGTAAGATAAGGACTACCTGTATGTAAGGGATTCAGAAGTGCAGTCACGTGATCTGGAGCACCCCCCAAAACCATCAGATCTTTGATTCCAGGTCGTAAGTTCCCCCCTTCCCACCTCAAGTAGGCCCGACAGATCTTCAAACGGTTGCTAAGCAACCGGTCGTAAATCAAGAACTCCCCGTAATCCAACCTGAAGCCGAATTTGTGCGATTTTTCAAGGAATGAGGAAAGATTCAGGACAACCCAGATGCAAATAGAGACACACACTCCCCGAGACCCACCCCCTGGAAAGGACGAAGAAGTGAGGGTCTCACCCAGTGAGCAGAGAAGTAAACCCCGACGTGGGAACCTTCCAGAACACTGCTTTCAAGGGGAGGCCCGCTATTTCGGAGAAGAGGGCCGGCCACCACCTCGCTAAATGGCCGAGGACCCCACGGGAACTCCAGGCCTGAGGGAGGAAAACAGAAAAGAGAATGGTCAAGAGCCACGGGGGCTACCGAGAGATATTTTTATTTATTTAATTAATTAAAATGTTTAGATCCCACCCAACTTTCCTTGAACGAGAGAGCCCGTATCGGTCCGGTGGTTAAGGTATCAGGCTAGAAACTAGGAGACAGTGAGTTCTAGTTCCTCCTTAGGCATGAACTTTGGGCCAATCACCAAGGAGATGGTGAGTTCTAGTTCCGCCTTAGGTATGACTTTGGGCCAATCACCAGGAGAAGGTGAGTTCTAGTTCCACCTTAGGCATGAAAGCCGACTGGCTGACTTTGGGCCAATCATCAGGAGACAGAGAATTCTAGTCCACCTTAAGCATGAAAACCTGCTGGGTGACTTTGGGCCAATCACCAAGGAGATGGTGAGTTCTAGTTCCGCCTTAGGTATGACTTTGGGCCAATCACCAGGAGAAGGTGAGTTCTAGTTCCACCTTAGGCATGAAAGCCGGCTGGGTGACTTTGGGCCAATCACCAAGTTCTGCCTTAGATATGACTTTGGGCCAATCACCAGAAGGTGAGTTCTAGTTCCACCTTAGGCATGAAAGCTGGCTGGGTGATTTTGAGCCAATCACTAGGAGACAGAGAATTCTAGTCCACCTTAAGCATGAAAGCTGGCTGGGTGACTTTGGGCCAATCACCAAGGAGACGGTGAGTTCTATTTCTGCCTTAGATATGACTTTGGGCCAATCACCAGGAGAAGGTGAGTTCTAGTCCCTCTTTAGGCATGAAAGCTGGCTGGGTGACTTTGGGCCAATCACCAGGCGATGATGAGTTCTAGTCCCACCTTAGTTGTGAAAGCCAGCTGGGTAATTTGTGGCCAATCACCAGGAGACTGGGAGTTCTAGTGCTGCCATAGGCATGAAACCTGTTGGGTAACTTTGGGCCAGTCTCTCTCTCTCTCAGCCCAATCCACCTCACAGGGTTGTTGTTATAATTAAATATATATTTATAATTATATAATTATAAATATAATTATAAATATATTGAGGTGAAAACAGAAGGAAGAAGCATTAGAAGTATGTTCGCTGCCTTGAGAGTTATTTATAAAAATAGTACAGGTAGGAAATAAGATTGATAAATATATAAAATAAATAAAACATCCACTTGACTCCATCTCTGAGAATGACGGTAAAAAGGGCAACTTTGCTTAGAACGGGAAGGTATCCTAGATCAGGGGTGGGGAATAATGGCCCTTTGATGACTTGTGGACTTCAACTCCCAGAATTCCTGAGCCAACCATAGACTGGCATGGGCCATCGCTTCCCATGCTGGCTCAGGAATTCTGGGAGTTGAAGTCCACAAGTCATAAAGAGGCCATCATTCTCCACCTCTGTACCTAAATCAGAGGTGTCAATTTCATTGAGGACTGCATCAGGGCTATGGTTGACCTTGAAAACAGTTTTTTATTGTTTTATACACAAACAAACATATAATACATCAGTCATTCCGTGTGTCATCTCGGTGTTTCTTCAGTAACTTCTTTCTTCCTCTTGTTACTCCTTTTTTCTTCCTTTTTTTTTAAAACAACATCCCTCTTACAATACAATATTTTCATTATATCATTCTCTTATTTAACTATTAAATTATTTATCCATATCTATTTTCTAACCAATGATAAAATTCTCCCCGTATCTTAAAATATTCTGTGTCTTCTCTTTCTTTAATTTTCAAGTTTAGTCTATTCATTTCTGCACAATCTAAAAAAATTTTTTAATCGCTTCCCCTTCCGAAGGGATTTTCTCTGCTTTCCATCAGGGTGGATTTGATTTAAATCGAGTTGATTTAAATCATGATTTAAATCATGATTTAAATCACTAGTAAAAAGGCTTGATTTAAATCAACTCGATTTAAATCATAATTTTTAAAGAGCAACTGTCATCTCTGCTACTCCTTTGACCCACTGTTGACTCACCGATAGTCCCAGTGTTGCAGAATACACAGCCTCCTGCTACATAACTAAGCTCCATTTCATGCTGAATAAACTAAATTATTTATCTATCTTAAATAGAAAACTATCTTACGATAGATTTTTACCCCAAAAGGTTTTTATTAAAATAAATTCAATAAAAATCAAAAAAATCTGATTTAAATAAAAAAATCCGATTTAAATAAAAAAAAAATCCGATTTTTTTAAAAAAATCATTGATTTTTATCCACCCTGCTTTCCATCTTTGCGCAAATACTATCCTTGCTACAGTTATTACATGTATAATCAAATATATATTTTCTTTACTAATTTTCTCTGGAAGGATACCCAGTAGGAATAACTCAGATTTTAAGTCACTATGTTGTTGAATCATGTCTTCCAACCACATCTTAATTTTGCTCTAGTAATTTCTAGCTTCTGGGCACGTCCACCACATTATGATAATAAGATCCTGATGTCGGATGGCATTTCCAATACTTAGTTGATTTATCTTTAAAGATTTTTGCTAATTTTTCCGGGGGCAGGGCTGTGGTTGACCTCGAGGGGTCAGGTAGGCGTGTGGGTGTGGCCAGCTTGACGCCATTCCCCAAACTGCTGGCATGTTTCCTCTTCGCATTGGGTAGACTGGGCCGAAGCAATGAGAGCTGGCCCCTTACAATTTCCAGGATGTCCCCATGGCCAGATCTGACCACATTATGGGCAATGATGGGCTGTAGGAGGCTGCGGCAGCCGAAAACTTGCGGGACCGCCTACTACCACCAATAGCCTCCCACCGGCCGGTACGCTCTCACAGAGAGGGGCTCCTCCAGGTGCCGTCGGCCAAACAATGTCGACTGGCGGCCCCCAGGGGAGAGCCTTCTCTGTGGGGGCACCTGCGATCTGGAACGAGCTCCCCCCAGAGATACGGAGGATCCCGGATCTGCGCACCTTCCGCCGCACTCTAAAGACCTTTTTATTTCACCAGGCGGGCCTGGCCTAACTTTCTCCCTCTTTCTAAACATTTGTAATATTTTTAATATTTTTTAGTATTTTTAATATTCAAAGTTTAAATTTGTTTTAAATTGATTGGGGTTTTAAATCTGTCTGGGCTAAACTATTTAATTCGATTTTATCTCTGCTTTTTAAATTTTGTATGTATGTATTTTACTGTTGGCTGTTCACCGCCCTGAGTCCTTCGGGAGTGGGGCGGTATATAAATCAAATGAGCCTTGATAGTACAGTGGTCTATGCACCCTGTTATTAACCCAGCTGCCTGCAATTTACTGCTGGTTCGAATCTCTCCAAGGCTCAAGGTTGACTCAGCCTTCCATCCTTTCTAAGGTAGGTAAATTGAGGACCCAGTTTGTGGGGGCAATAAGCTGACTTTGTATAAATATACAAAAGAATGAAGGCTGTTGCTTAACGCATTGTAAGCCGCCCTGAGTTTCCGGAGAAGGGCGGCATATAAATCAAATTTAAAAAAATAAATAAAAATAAATAAAAGTAAAAGTAAAGTAAAGAAAGTAAACGGACCTTGGGAGTCTGTTTTCGCTGGCAGAGCCCTATGGGCCACCACAGGCGCCCTTGATATGAGTTACATCGAGCTGGCCACGCCCCCTGGCCACACCCCCCCCAGCGGTCACATACAACCCGGATGCGAGTTTGACACCCCTGATCTAGAAGAATTCTGTTGGACCAATCGGGAACCTGCTCCGTCTTCCGCTTACCTTCCGGGTCATCTCGGATCACCAAGAGGCCATTTCGACAAACCACTTTCCCAGTGTTGGCATCTATAAATATCAGCGAGGGGATGTTGGAAACCCGGAATTTGTTCCACAGTTTCAACTGGCAGGGCAGAAAAGAAAAAGAAAAAAAAAAAGAACAAAAGAAAGAAAAGAGAATTAAAAACCCACGATGGAACCAGAAATGCAATTAACACACACACACACAAAAAAAAAAAACCAGGGAAAGAAATTATCTGTATGTAGGACAGTGATGGCTAACCTTTTTGCCATCGTGTGCTAAAAGTGGGGGGTGTCACACGTGCATGTGCCCACACCCATAATTCACTGCACCCCGCCCCACCGTGCATGTGCGTGCGACCCCCCCCCGGCGCTCTCCCTGCTATTGGCATGCGATGGCACAGTGGAACCGGAAGGCCCGTTTTTCGCCTCCCCAGGCTCCAGAGCCTTCCTAGGAGCCTGGGGAGGGCAAAAACAGCCTTCCCCAACCCCACTGGAAGCCCTCCGGAGGCCGGAAATGACCCATTTCCCGATTTCCGGTGGGTGTCAGGTTTCGATGTCGTCTCAAATAAAATAAATTGCATTTCCAAACAAATAGTCTTCGAAGAAATCTTTCATTTTATTAAGCACGACAACCTGTCCCCGATTGTGGCGTAGCCAACGCTGACTTCCTGACCCCAAACCTTCCCTTTCCGTTCCCCAATTCTCTGCGTCTCATTGGCCCTCTTCCAAATCACTCTCCCCATATTTACTACTTCAGCTCCCAGGAATGTCCCCCCTCCCATCTCATCTCCTAGAGGATATTATCTTCAGGGAAAATAAGTAGGTGAGAAGTCAAGCGTCCTCTTGCCAGCCGCCCCCTCTTCTCCTCCTTATGTCAGCACTAGAGTAAATGCAGGTTGAAGTGCTGACATCGGGCCTGGAAGGCCCGAAAATCAGCTGGCCTGAATGTGCATGTGCGCTGGAGCTGAGCTATGGCAACGCTTGCGTGCCCACAGATATGGCTCCGCGTACTCCTGTGGCACGCGTGCCATAGGTTTGCCATCCCGGATGTAGGCTGTCCTCCATTGACGACCCTTTAGACCGTTTGAAAGTTACAACATGACTTACGACCAGTCCTCACACATCCAACCATTGCAGCAATCCCTTCCCCTCACAGTCGCATGATCGAAATTTGGGCACTTGGCAATATTTACAACGGTTGCGGCAAGCGGAGATCACGTGATCTCTATTTGTGACCTTCCCAGCCGGTTTCCAATGAGCAAATGGAAGGAAGCCAGATTCACTTAACAACCAGGCGATTCATTTAACAACTGTAAAGATTTACCTAACAACCCCAGCAAAAAAGGTCATTAAAATCAGGCGCAACTCACTTAACAACCGCCAGGCTTAGCAACACACATTCTAGTCGTAACCCTAGGACTATTTATATAATGCTTGATTGATTCCCGTAACAACTGCAATGATTAATTTAAAAACCACAGCAAAAAAACGGTCGTAAAATCAGGTTCAACTCACTTACCAACCAAAATTCTGGTCGTAAGTTGAGGACTATCTATGTAATGCTTGATTGATTCACTTAAGAACTGGACTGATTCACTTAACCACTGTGGTAAAAATGGTCATAAAAATCAGGCGCAACTTCACATTCTAGTCATAACTCAAGGACTATCTATATCACGCTTGCTTGATTCCCATAACAACTGTGATTATTAATTTAAAAACCACCGCAGAAAAAGGTCATAAAATCAGGCGCAATTCACTTAACGACCAAAATTCTGGCCATAAATCGAGGACTACTTACATAATGCCTGATTATAATCTGGTTTTGGCTCACAATTCAGAGAGTAAGCAGCTTCGCATCGCTTTAAGAATTACTTCTCCGCAAGCCAGTTGGTGAATTGGCGGTTTCCCTTCCAAATCTGTGGGATTACAAAAACCCCCAAGGCACCCCACACTGTGCATGATGGGAGTTGAGATCCAATACATCTAGAAAGCCACAAATTGCCGAAGCCTTAAATTCATGCAGCTTAAAACACACACAAAATTGAAATAAAACCTCTCTCTGGTTTATTCAGCCACCGGATTCTTTTGCAATAAATGGATTAAATGAACGTATAAGGAGTAACTACAAAAATGGGAAGCGAGAAGGGGAAAAAAAATATGCATTCCTCATCTTATTTTTATTCAGGAAGGAAGGAAGGTTGCTTTGAGGGCACGCTGGGCGCGAACCAGGGGTGGGTTCTAAAACTTTTTACTACCTGTTCTGTGGGCGTGGCTTATTTTGTGAGCATGGCTTGATGGTCATGGCCTTGCAGGCCTTTCATTACCTAATTGGGTAACATCATCACTGCTAAAAAGTGGAGTTTACAGGAAGGAGGAGGAGGAGGAGGAGGATGGAGAAGGAGGAAGGAAGAGGAGGAAGGAGGACGACGAAGGGGAAGGGGAGGAGGAAAAGGAGGAGGTGGAGGAAGGGAAGGAAGAGGAGGAAGAGAAGGAGGAAGAGGAGGAGGAAAAGGAGGAGGAGGAAGGAAGAGGAGGAAGAGAAGGAGGAAGAGGAGGAGGAAGGAAGAGGAGGAGGAGGAGAACTGTGGACTCCTTGGTGCTCTCTAATTTTGGTGGGTATTTTGCAGACGTTTCATGACCTAACTAGATATCTTCATCAGTGTCAGAAGGGAGGGTGGTTTATGGTGAGGAGGAGGGAGGAGGAGGAAGAGGGGAGGATCATGAAATGTCTGGGGAGGAAAAAAACCCAAGCACAGAGAATACCAGGAATCCTAGAATCATGCTCCTCCACCTCACCACAAACCCTACTCCCTTCTAACACTGATGATGTTAGCTAGTTGGGTCAAGAAACGTCTGCAAGAAAACCACCAATTTCAGAGAGCATCAAAGACCCCCAAATCTTCTTCCTCCTCCTCCTCCACTCCCATCCCTTCTAACACTGATGATGTTATCTAGTTGGGTCATGGAACATTTGCAAGAAAACACAACCAAGCTCCGAGAGCACCAAGAACCTACAGTCCTCCTCCTCCTCCTCCTCCTCCTCCATTCTCTCTCCCTCCTAGCACTGATAATGCTACCTAGTTAGGTCAGGAAATATCTACAAGAAAACCACCCACCTCAGAGAACCCCCAGCACTCCACAGTTCAACCCCGAGCTCCAAATATTCTCTTCCACCATTAAAACCTGCAACGCGCAGATCCGCCTCCCGTAATCAGAACCCCGATGGCGCTATGACGTCGAACGAAAGTCCGTTTCTTCCGCCGCCGTTTAACCGCCCCGCTGGCTGGCTGATTCGGCCGCTCAAATCGGAAACCTTTCGGCTGCAGCCATTCAATCGAGGACACTCACTCGCTCACTGGCAAGCTTCCGACCCCGAAGACGGAGGAAGAATTTGAAGAGGCCGCAGGCTTTGGAGGCGGCCCAAGAAGATCTATTTGCAAACTCTCTTCAAGCCGAGTGTCCACTTCAAACCGGCCAAATCCTCCTGTTTGTTTGGCCTGCACCTTCCAGAAGAGCCTCTGGTGGGTGGTTTGGGTTGCGTCAGCTTTTTTGGCCGGCCGACAAGCCAAGGGCTTTTGTCCTCGGGTTACAGCTGAACCCGTGTGGCATGAGAGCCGACGGCGCAGGAAGCCGAGGGCCGTCTCGGGGAACGAAAAGACAGAAGGAGCAAAGGAGAAGGAGGAACGCAACGTGACCAACACATGCGGAAGGGGATGAAGGACCGAGAGGTTGTCTCAGGAAAATGTTATTACAGGCAATCCTTGATTTACAACCACAAGAATCGAGGCCAAAACAATTCCTGTGGCTAAGCGAAACGTTGGTTAAAGTTGGTAAGTTTTGCAACCTTTCTTGTCACAGTTGTTAAGTGGATAGGATAGGATAGGATAGGATAGGATAGGATAGGATAGGATAGGATAGGATAGGATAGGATAGGAATGGAATGGAATGGAATGGAATGGAATGGAATAGAATAGAATAGAATAGAATAGAATAGAATAGAATAGAATAGGAGGAATGAAGAATGGAATGGAATGGAATGGAATGGAATAGAATAGAATAGAATAGAATAGAATCAGGGTGGATAAAAATAAATGATTTTTTTTAAAAAATCAAAAAAATCAGATTTTTTAAAATTTAAATTGGATTTTTTTATTTTTATCGAATTTATTTTAATAAAAAAACTTTTGGGGTAAAAATCTATCGTAAGATAGTTTTCTATTTAAGATACATAAATAATTTAGTTTATTCAGCATGAAATGGAGCTTAGTAGCATGAGGCTGTATATTCTGCAACACTGGGACTATCGGTGAGTCAACAGTGGGTCAAAGGAGTAGCAGAGATGACAGTTGCTCTTTAAAAATTATGATTTAAATCGAGTTGATTTAAATCAAGCCTTTTTACTAGTGATTTAAATCATGATTTAAATCAACTCGATTTAAATCAAATCCACCCTGAATAGAAAAGAATAGAATAGAATAGAATAGAATAGAATAGAATAGAATAGAATAGAATAGAATAGAATAGAATAGAATAGAATATGGGGATAAGATAAATAATAGACTAGACTAGACTAGACTAGACTATTTTTATTTATTTATTTATTTGTTTTAATTTCTATACCGCCCTTCTCCAATATAGGACTCAGGGCGGTGCACAGCCAAAGTAAAAACCAGACATAGAAAAATTAAAAACTGATTAAAATAATTAGATAATTTGGCCATAATTAAAAACAATTCCAATTTAAAATAGTTTCAAAATTTGACTCAAGCCAGCCCAGCTAGTTGGAATAAATGGGTTTTCAGGGCCCGATGAAAAATCCGGAGGTCTGTTATTGTACGTAACTCTGGGGGGAGGTTGTTCCAAAGGGTGGGCGCCGCCACAGAGAAGGCTCTCCCCCTGGGGGTCGCCAGCCGACATTGTCTGGCGGACGGCACCCTGAGGAGGCCCACTCTGCGAGCGTACTGGCCGGTGGGAGGCTATTGGTGGCAGAAGGCGGTCTCGTAAATACCCTGGCCCTAAGCCATGGAGCGCTTTAAAGGTGGTCACCAACACCTTGAAGCGCACCCGGAAGACCACCAGGAGCCAGTGCAGCTCGCGCAGGAGAGGTGTCACATGGGAACGCCTCGTCGCCCCCATAATCCCCCGCGCGGCCGCATTCTGGACCAGCTGGAGCCTCCGGGTGCACCCCAGGGGGAGCCCCATGTAGAGAGCGTTACAGTAGTCCAGGCGGGAAGTGACGAGTGCTTGAGTGACTGTGCGTAGGGAGTCCCGATCTAGAAAGGGGCGTAACTGGCGTATCAGGCGAACCTGATAAAAAGCCCCCCTGGCCACGGCCGTCAAATGATCTTCCAAAGACAGCCGTGCGTCCAGGAGGACGCCCAAGTTACAAGCCCTCTCCGTGGGGGCAAGTGATTCACCCCCAATAGCCAGCGATGGCATCAGCTGGCTATATCGGGACGCCGGAAGCCACAGCCACTCGGTCTTGGAGGGGTTGAGTCGGAGCCTGTTTCTCCCCATCCAGGCCCGCACGGCCTCCAGACACTGGGACATCACTTCAAGGGCATCATTGGGGTGGTCTGGGGTGGAGATGTACAGCTGGGTGTCATCAGCGTACTGATGGAACTCCACCCCAAAGCCACGGATGATCTCACCCAGCGGCTTTACATAAATGTTGAACAGAAGGGGCGAAAGGACCGACCCTTGTGGCACCCCACAAGCAAGGTGCCTCGGGGTCGACCGTTGCCCCCCTGTCAACACAGATTGCAACCGGTCAGAGAGGTAGGAGGAGAACCACCATAGCACGGTGCCTCCCACCCCCAACCCCGCCAACCGGTGCAACATGATACCATGGTCGATGGTATCAAAAGCCGCTGAGAGGTCTAACAGGACCAGGATAGAGGAACAACCCCTATCCCGGGCCCTCCAGAGATCATCCACCAATGCGACCAATGCCGTTTCAGTGCTGTGCCCAGGCTGGAAGCCGGACTGGAGCGGGTCTAGATAGACAGCTTCATCCAGGTACCGGGGAAGCTGTTGCGCCACCACACTCTCAACAACCTTCGCAATGAAGCGAAGGTTGGAGACTGGACGATAGTTAGCCAAAACAGCCGGATCCAGAGAGGGCTTCTTGAGGAGGGGCCTCACAACCGCTTCTTTCAAAGCGGCCAGCAGGACCCCCTCACTCAAAGAAGCATTAACAATCTTCTGGAGCCAGCCTCGTGTCACCTCCCGGGAAGCCAGTACTAACCAGGAGGGACACGGGTCCAATAAACATGTGGTCGCGTTCAGCCGTCCCAGGACCCTGTCCATGTCCTCGGGAGCCACAGGATCGAACTCCCCCCAGGTAACACTCTCAAGACCTGCCTCAGTCATCCCGTCCGGACATACCCAGTCAGAGGCCAGCCCTTCCCGAATCTGAGCGATTTTGTCATACAGATACTGCACAAAATCCTCAGCACGGCCCTGCAAGGGGTCATCCCGCACCTCCAGATGAAGGAGGGAGCGGGTCACCCTAAACAGGGCGGCTGGGCGATTATCTGATGACGCGATAAGAGCGGCAAAATAACTCGTTTTCGCCGCTTTTATCGCCACTAGGTAGGTCTTAATATGAGACCTCACCAGTGTTCGGTCAGATTCGGAGCGGCTGGTCCTCCAACTACTCTCCAGGCGTCTTTTCTGGCGCTTCATCTCCCTAAGCTCCTCGGAGAACCAAGGAGCTAGGTGAGTTCGGTGCCGGGTCAGAGGCCGCAAAGGCACGACTCGGTCCAAGGCCCCGGCAGCCGCACTATCCCAGGCGGCCACCAGGTCTTCAGCCGAGTCATGAGCCAGAGTCTCAGGAAATGGCCCAAGCTCCGTCTGGAACCTATCAGGGTCCATCAGGCGCCTGGGGCGGAACCACCTGGTCGGTCCCGCCTCCCTGCGGCGGGGTGCAGCAGTCAGAAAGTCCAGTCGAAGGAGCGAGTGGTCAGACCATGACAAGGGTTCGATGGCTATATCCCCTATATCAAGGCCACTCAACCACTGACCAGAGACAAAAACTAAGTCCAGAGTGTGTCCCCCCGTGTGAGTGGAGTCATGAATTAACTGAGTAAGGTCCATGGCCGTCATGGAAGCCATGAACTCCCGAGCCACCTCAGACGTTTCACCGATAGATGGGAGGTTGAAATCCCCCATGATGACAAGTCTGGGGGTGTCCACCGCCACCTCGGCTATAACGTTAAGCAGCTCAGGCAGGGCCGTCGCCACGTGGCAGGGAGCCAGGTACGTGACCAACAAGCCCATCTGTACTCCACGACCCCACTTCACAAAGAGGGACTCACATCTGGCTATCTGTGGAACAGTGGTCTCCCTTGGATCCAGACCTTCCTTTATAATAACCGCCACCCCCCCGCCCCTGCCCTGAGCCCTCGGCTGATGAAATGCGCGGAAACCTGGTGGGCACATATCCACGAGGGGGACTCCCCCCTCCGGCCCAACCAGGTCTCCGTAATACCCGCCAGGTCCGCCTCCCTCTCCTGAATAAGATCGTGGATGAGGGGGGCTTTATTAACAACGGACCTGGCGTTGCATAACATCAGCCGAAGGCTCTGGCCCTGAGAATCTGGACAACCTGGGGAACAAGAAAAGCATTGGGGACCGGAGTGCGCAATCGCTCTGAGATAACGAGTGCGCATTCCCCGAACATGATATGGTCCCCAGCTTCCGCCATATCTGCCCCTCCCACTCACTATGCTGATGGAACAGCCCTCTTCAAATCGAACTCCACCCCCCTCCCCGACCTCCGGTTCTATGTCCCTAATGTCGTGGCCCTTCGCTAAGTCTGGTCTTGAACCCGGTGGATTTCCCCCAGAACCCACCTTAATCCCCCCCGAACCCCTTAAAATTTTTGTTAAAAACCCACTAAAAAACCCACTTAAAAAACCCCTCAAACTCTTCTTTGCTGCATGCCATCTCTCGGGGCTCCAACACCCGTCATCAAGATAGGCCCTCGATAACGAAGAGGGCCAGACCTGCGAGAGGGGGGAATCTCGCAGGGCACGAAGGTCATTCACCGAGTACATCTGAACATCAAAGGGGGGTGATAGTCCATGGCCAATAACCAGGGGCCAATTTGATGTTATCACAGTCAGAAGGAGTGAAATGCCGGACTTCAAGAGAATTCCAATGGAGCATGTGGGACCTCATTGCCCTCTCACGGCAATGGCGGGAGTAAAATGCTGCTTCGATCCGGCAGAGGGTGATCCAGCCCCCCTCTCACGGCGGCTGGTCAACCACGATCGTCCAAAAAGCCGGAAATGAGGCAGCAGTTATAGACCCACTCCACCAAGACTTGAATCCCCAGATGTAACCTCCATTCAACGGAGGGAAAGAATGGGATCAGGTCAGTCCACATAGTCAAAACAGGCTCAAACAGCGAAGATCATAACCGTCATTGCCTCCGGGGAGGTCAAGATAGCACCTAGACCTGGAGATGACTAGACTAGACTAGGATAGGATAGGATAGGATAGGATAGGATAGGATAGGGTAGGGTAGGGTAGGGTAGGGTAGGGTAGGGTAGGGTAGGATAGGATAGGATAGGATAGGATAGGATAGGATAGGATAGGATAGGATAGGATAGGATAGGATAGGATAGAATAGAATACGGGGATAGCACAGGATAGGATAGGATAGGATAGGAGGATAGGATAGAATAGAATAGGTGGAATGAAGAATTGAATGGAATAGAATGGAATGGAATGGAATGGAATGGAATGGAATGGAATGGAATGGAATGGAATAGAATAGAATAGAATAGAATAGAATAGAATAGAATAGAATAGAATAGAATAGAATGGGAAAGGAATTTTTATTGGCCAAGTGTGATTGGGCACACAAGAAATTTGTCTTGGTGCATACGCTCTCAGTGTACATAAAAAGAAACAATACACTCGGCAAGAATCATAAGGTACAACACTTAATGATAGTCATAGGGAACAAATAAGCAATCAAATCATATTAGGAAACAGTTAATATAAATCTTAAGGATACAAACAACACAGTTACAGTCATACAGTCCTAAGTGGGAGGAGATGGGTGGTGGGAACGAGAAAATTAATAGTAGTGCAGACTTAGTAACTAGTTTGACAGTGTTGAGGGAATTATTTGTTTAGCAGAGTGATGGCATTTGTGGAAAACTGTCCTTGTGTCTAGTTGTTCTGGTGTGCAGTGCTCTATAGCGTCGTTTTGAGGGTAGGAGTTGAAACAGTTTATGTCCAGGATGCGAGGGGTCTGTGAATATTTTCACAGCCCTCTTTTTGACTCTGTGCAGTAGACAGGTCCTCCATGGAAGGCAGGTTGGTAGCCACTGTTTTCTCTGCAGTTCTAATGATCCTCTGAAGTCTCTGTCTGTCTTGTTGGGTTGCAGAGCCAAACCAGACAGTTTATATATTGTTAAGTGAATCAAGACGGTTGTTAATAATCTGTCTTCCCCATTGATTTTGCAAACCAGATTTTAAAAAAAAGAACTCAAGGCCAAGGATGATCCATCAAACAAATGTCTTTCAACAGCCCAGCAGGCGGGAATACAACAGGGAGAGGGCGAAACCGTTGCACGCCCCCTCAGATGATTTGACTTTTGACCTGCCTGCTCTGATAGGTTTATGATCATGGTTCTCCGCTGAGACAAAAAACGGTGTGTTTTTTTTAGGAGAATGGACTAAAATAGGCTTAATCCGGTAGCGTTAGGAATTCTCAGTCTATGTTTGTTTGCAATGGGCTTTTTTAAAAAATGTACCTGTTTAATTTAAGATATTGCTCTACCACCTTAACACCTGTCAAAAGCAAAACATAGAATGTTATTCATACTATTAAATAAAACAAAGCAAAAACTTTTTCCCCAGAATTTCCCAGACAGCATGCTTTAAGATGCCAGCTTGCTAGGGAATTCTGGGAGTGGAAGTCCACCCATCTTAAAGCATGATGGCTGGGGAATTCTGGGAGTTGAAGTCCACCATCTTAAAACATGCTGGCCAGGGAATTCTGGGAGTGGAAGTCCACCCCTCTTAAAGCATGCTGGCTGGGGAATTCTGGGAGTGGAAGTCCAGCCATCTTAAAACATGCTGGCCAGGGAATTCTGGGAGTGGAAGTCCACCCATCTTAAAGCATGGCTGGCTGGGGGATTCTGGGAGTGGAAGTCCACCCATCTTAAAACATGCTGGCTGGGGAATTCTGGGAGTTGAAGTCCAACCATCTTAAAACATGCTGGCTGGGGAATTCTGGGAGTGGAAGTCCACCCCTCTTAAAGAATGCTGTCCAGGGAATTCTGGGAGTGGAAGTCCACCCATCTTAAAGCATGCTGGCTGGGGAATTCTGGGAGTGGAAGTCCACCCATCTTAAAGCATGCTGGCTGGGGAATTCTGGGTGTCGAAGTCCACCCATCTTAAAGCCTGCTGGCTGGGGAATTCTGGGAGTTGAAGTCCACCCATCTTAAAACATGCTGTCCAGGGAATTCTGGGAGTGGAAGTCCACCCATCTTAAAGCCTGCTGGCTGGGGAATTCTGGGTGTCAAAGTCCACCCATCTTAAAGCCTGCTGGCTGGGGAATTCTGGGAGCTGAAGTCCAACCATCTTAAAACATGCTGTCCAGGGAATTCTGGGAGTGGAAGTCCACCCATCTTAAAGCATGCTGGCTGGGGAATTCTGGGAGTTGAAGTCCACCCATCTTAAAGCCTGCTGGCTGGGGAATTCTGGGTGTCGAAGTCCACCCATCTTAAAGCCTGCTGGCTGGGGAATTCTGGGAGTTGAAGTCCAACCATCTTAAAACATGCTGTCCAGGGAATTCTGGGAGTGGAAGTCCACCCATCTTAAAGCATGCTGGCTGGGGAATTCTGGGAGTTGAAGTCCACCCATCTTAAAGCATGCTGGCTGGGGAATTCTGGGTGTCGAAGTCCACCCATCTTAAAGCCTGCTGGCTGGGGAATTCTGGGAGTTGAAGTCCACCCATCTTAAAGCCTGCTGGCTGGGGAATTCTGGGAGTTGAAGTCCACCCATCTTAAAACATGCTGTCCAGGGAATTCTGGGAGTGGAAGTCCACCCATCTTAAAGCCTGCTGGCTGGGGAATTCTGGGTGTCAAAGTCCACCCATCTTAAAGCCTGCTGGCTGGGGAATTCTGGGAGTTGAAGTCCAACCATCTTAAAACATGCTGTCCAGGGAATTCTGGGAGTGGAAGTCCACCCATCTTAAAGCATGCTGGCTGGGGAATTCTGGGAGTTGAAGTCCACCCATCTTAAAGCCTGCTGGCTGGGGAATTCTGGGTGTCGAAGTCCACCCATCTTAAAGCCTGCTGGCTGGGGAATTCTGGGAGTTGAAGTCCAACCATCTTAAAACATGCTGTCCAGGGAATTCTGGGAGTGGAAGTCCACCCATCTTAAAGCATGCTGGCTGGGGAATTCTGGGAGTTGAAGTCCACCCATCTTAAAGCCTGCTGGCTGGGGAATTCTGGGTGTCGAAGTCCACCCATCTTAAAGCCTGCTGGCTGGGGAATTCTGGGAGTTGAAGTCCACCCATCTTAAAGCGTGCTGGCTGGGGAACTCTGGGAGTTGAAGTCCAACCATCTTAAAACATGCTGTCCAGGGAATTCTGGGAGTGGAAGTCCACCCATCTTAAAACATGCTGTCCAGGGAATTCTGGGAGTGGAAGTCCACCCATCTTAAAGCATGCTGGCTAGGGAATTCTGGGAATGGAAGTCCAAGCATCTTAAAGCTATGTGGGGAATTCTGGCAGTGGAAATCCTCCCATCTTAAAACGTGCCGGCTGGGGAATTCTGGGAGCTGAATCCACCCACCGCCAAGTTGCCAAGCTGCCCGGAAGGCGTTCCTGTGCTTAGATAAAAAGAAAATCCACATGGCCTCAGAGATTCTAATTTCCCTTGAAATAATGCTTAATTGAGGAAAACGGGCCTGCTGCAGAGAGGCTGCCAACTCCCTGCTTTCTGAGCCAAGACGTGGCTCCTTCGAACGCCTTTTGGCAATGCTGAAATTATCAAAGCCCAGGAGGGCAATTTTGATTGTCTGTGCATCTCACACGGCAAGAATGGAAGAAGGGAGACCATTTCTCCTGGCAGAACCATAAACTCTCTCAAAACTCTGACAGTGACGGACAAATAGCCGATTGCAAACACCCCCAAAACAAGAAACCTACCCTACGCCGAACGTGCCCCCCTCCCGTCTCGCCCATTTTTTGCACGCCTAATCACATTTGGCGATACACACTTGGCTCCTAGCCCTTGAATTGTTTGGAGAGCATCCGGCAGCTGACAACGGCCAGGAAAAATCCATCTTATTTGTCATAACAAATCCAAAGCAAACAGAGAGGCATTAGCCAATTAAAGTGGAATGCAGCAGCCAAAAGAGAAAGCTTGACCAGAGAAGGGAAGAATGGATTTTTTTGTGGGGGGTTGCAAAACGAGGTCTGGAGGGTCTCCCCAAATTCCATCAGAAGAAGAGAAAAAAAAGGGGGGGATTAGCACCATGGTAAAACCACGGAGAATCAGGGTCAGATGATTGGATACGGAGTGGCACGAGGTGGTCCAGCCATCCTGGACATAATCGGTTTCCTGTTCCACATCCAGTGGCCCCCCACCTGAGATTTGGGTGGTAGCCTAAATCAGCCAGAATTTTGGCCTGGATCCAATGCAACCCATGTCCAACCTTCGGCCTGGCCAGGACACAAAAGGATATTATGAAGGTTGTTAAGGCAACCTTGCAAGAATGCAAGAAGCGGTCCGGAATCTCGGCTTTAATTCATCCGCAAGTTTCAGAAATACCCGCTAAGATTTATCCGAATAGCAGACCGGAGTCTTAAAAAAAAAAGGAAAAAACACTAAGATACAGATAGTCCTTGACTTACGATCACAATTGAGCCCCAAATCCATTGTTAAGTGAGCTTTGCCCCATTTTACGACCTTTCTTGCCATCGCTGTTAAGTGAATCAATGCAGTTGTTCGATTAGTAGCAATAGCACTTAGATACCGCTTCACAGTGCCTTCACAGCCCTCTCTAAGCGGTTTACAGAATCAGCCTCTTGCCCCCAACAATCTAGGTCCTCATTTGACCCACCTTGGAAGGATGGAAGGCTGAGTCGGCCTTGACCCGGTCAGGATCGAACTTCCTGGCTGTGGGCAGAGTTTAGCCTGCAATGCTGCATTATAACCATTGTGCCACCACAGATTCCTTCCTTCCTTCTTGCTTTCCTTCTTGCTTGCTTTCCTTCCTTTTTGCTTTCCTTCCTTCCTTCCTTCCTTCCTTCCTTCCTTCCTTCCTTCCTTTGCAAGGAATATCACTTAAAGACTTATATACCGCTTCACAGTGCTTTACACTCCTCTCTAAGCAGTTTACAGAGTCAGCCTCTTGCCCCAACAATCTGGGTCCTCATTTTATCCACCTTGGAAGGATGGAAAGCTGAGTCAACCTTGATCCGGTCAGGATCGAACTTCCTGGCTGTAGGCAGAGTTAACTTGCAATACTGCATTATAACCACTGTGCCACCACAGATTCCTTTCTTCCTTCTTGCTTTCCTTCCTTTTTGCTTTCCTTCCTTCCTTCCTTCCTTTGCAAGGAATATCACTTAGACTTATAGACTGCTTCATAATGCTTTGCAGCCCTCTCTAAGCAATTTACAGAGTCAGCCTCTTGCCCCCAACAATCCGGGTCCTCATTTTACTGACTTTGGAAGGATGGAAGGCTGAGTCAACCTTGAGCTGGTCAGGATCGAACTTCCTGGCAATGGGCAGAGTTATCCTGCAATATTGCCTTCTAACCGCTGTGCCACCACGGCTCCAGTAACACAGTTGTTAAGTGAATCTGTCTTCCCCCGGCTTGAGTGTGCTTGTCAGTAGGTCGCAAATGGGGATCACACTGCAACTGTCATAAGTCCATGCCAGTTGCCAAGCATCTGAATTTTGATCACATGACCAGGGGAATGCTGCCACGCTATTATTATGCTATCGGAAGTGTGTAAACTGGTCATAAGTCACTTTTTCCAGGGCTGTTGTATCTTCAAATGGTC
Organism: Arizona elegans; assembly: GCA_022577455.1. Classification (NCBI taxonomy): domain Eukaryota; kingdom Metazoa; phylum Chordata; class Lepidosauria; order Squamata; family Colubridae; genus Arizona; species Arizona elegans. Next base: position 16,335,950 of record JAKOOJ010000017.1, read on the forward strand.
ACTAAATGAACTGTTGTAAGTCGAGGACTTCTTGTAACTTGAACCCATTTGCAGCCTTCGCTGATTGACCTCAGTGTTCACTTAATGACCACTGCAAAAAAATATTTCGCAACCTTCAACCATAGAACAGAACAGAACAGAACAGAGTTGGAAGGGACCTTGGAGGTCTTCTAGTCCAACCCCCTGCTTAGGCAGGAAATCCTACCCCACTTCAGACAAATGGTTATCCAATCTCTTCTTAAAAACTTCCAGTGTTGGAGCATTCACAACTTCTGGTGGCAAGTTGTTCCACTTATTAATTGTTCTAACTCTCAGAAAATTTCTCCTTAGTTATAAATTGTTTCTCTCCTTGATTAGATTTCTTCCATTGCTTCTTGTCCTGCCCTCAGGTGCTTTGGAGAATAGCTTGACTCCCTCTTCTTTGTGGCAACCCCTGAGATATTGGAAGACTGCTATCATGTCTCCCCTGGTCCTTCTCTTCATCAAACTAGCCATGCCCAGTTCCTGCAACCGTTCTTCATATGTTTCGGCCTCCGGTTCCCTAATCCTCTTTGTTGCTCTTCTCTGCACTCTTTCTAGAGTCTCAACATCTTTTTTACATCGTGGTGACCAAAATTGGATGCCGTATTTCAAGTGTGGCCTTCCCAAGGCCTTATAAAGTGGTCTTAACATTTCACGTGATCTTGATTCTCTCCCTCTGTTGATGCAGCCTAGAATTGTGTTGGCTTTTTTGGCAGCTGCTGCACACGGCTGGCTCATCTTTAAGTGATTGTCCACTAGGACTCCAAGATCCCTCTCACAGTTGCTACTAATTAAGCCAGGTACCACCTATACTGTACCTGTGCATTTCGTTTTTCTTGCCTAAATGTAGAACCTTCCTTTTGTCACCCTTGAATTTCATTTCGTTAGATGGCACCCAATGTTCAACTCTGTCCAGATCCTTCTGTATCTTGAGCCTATCTTCCGGAGTGTTGGCTGTTCCTGCCAGTTTGGTGTCATCTGCAAATTTGATGAGTTCCCCATCCATCCCCTCGTCCAAGACATCGATGAAGATGTTGAAGAGTCCTGGGCCTAAAACAGAGCCCTGGGGTACCCCACTGCATATTTCCCATCATTGCATATGGAGGAAATTCCAGTCTCCATTATAGTCGTAAGTCAAGGACTAACTGTCCTTGCCTGGTGGCGCAGCAGACTAATAGCCTGTTATTAACATTCAGCTGCCTGCAATTACTGCAAGTTCGAATCTCCCCAGGCTCAAGGTTGACTCAGCCTTCCATCCTTTCTAAGGTAGGTAAATTGAGGACCCAGTTTGTGGGGGCAATAAGCTGACTTTGAAAAAAATATACAAAAGTATGAAGGCTATTGCTTAACGCATTGTAAACCGCCCTGAGTCTCCGGAGAAGGGCGGCATATAAATAAATCAAATTTAAAAAAAAAAACAAAAAACTGTAACTTCACAGAACAACTTCTGAAAATCATTTTGTCTGGCCTTCACATTCACACACCAATCTTCAACACACTCTGTATTTCTCAAGTTGGTGGTGAACATTTAAAAAAATTAATTCAGTCTTTTCCAGGTCTTTCAGCAGAAGCTTCTTCAAACATAAACGGGACCAAGCGCCAAAAATCCTGAAAAAAAATTAATACCCAGAAAATCCCTTTGTCCCTTAAGGCCCTTGGAGAAGACAATCTCCCCATTTAATTTTAGTTCGTACAAAAGAAAGGGAGAGCTGCATAGCTGACTTTTCAAAAGCAACTCCTAATCAGAAGAGGATTCTGTAGCTAATCCCCTTATTAAGTTTTTGCCAGATATTTCTACCGTATCCTTGACAAAATCGCGCAGCGCAAAACAGAGGGTGGGACATGCTCAGATCCAAGGAAATTGGGAGGGGAAGGAATCCGGTTTTGGAATTGAAAAAAAAAAAAAAAAACAGAAATGACCCAGACATTCAATACTTTGGAATTCTGAGCAAGCCAAATTTCGTTTCGAAATTTTAAAAAAAGAACTTACTGTGCTGCGAGATGCTAGAATTTTGAATTTATTGGGAGATGCAAAAATTTTGCACTTAAACAGTCAGATGCTAGAATTTTGAATTTATTGGGGGATGCTAGAATTTTGAATTTATTGGGGGATGCTAGAATTTTGAATTTATCAGGAGACGCTAACATTTTAGTGTGAGATGCTAGGATTTTGCATTTAGTTGGAGACGCTGGGATTCTGTATTTACTGTGAGATGCTAGAATTTAGTGTTTATCAGGACAGTTTAAATTTATTGGGAGATGCTGGGATTCTGCATTTATTGGGAGATGCAAGGATTTTGCACTTGGTGCGAGATGCTAAAATTTGGAATTATTGGGAGATGGTAGAATTTTGAATTTATCAGGAGATGCTAAAATTTTGCACTTAGTAGGAAAGGCTAGAATTTTGCATAGTGTGAGATGCCAGAATTTTGCATTTATTGCGAGATGCTAGAATTTTAGCAGGACATGCTAAAATTTTAGTGTGAGATGCTAGAATTGTGAATTTATCAGGAGATGCTACAATTCTGCATGTACTGTGAGATGCTAGAATTCTTTGTTTATCAGGAGTTTGCATTTATTTGGAGATGCTGGAATTTTGCACTTCGTATGATATGAGATGCTAAAATTTTGCATTTATTTGGAGATGCTAGAATTTTGTTGAGAGGAATATGAAATCGAAAAAAAATAAGAACTAATGAGAGACGGATCTAGTTGACAGTGGATCTCTGTTTTGTAATTATTATAAAGTTTTAAACCAACCGAAAGAATTTAGGGTTTTGAACTCTGCAAGACTGGGTTTGTGTATCAATGTACTTGCTAAAACGCATAAAGTTTTATTAAAATTGAAAACAGAAGAATATTTTTTATTGTTTCAAATAAACGGCATATAAATTGAATAAATAAATAAATAAATAAATAAATGTTTTTATTGCCTTAATCGTTTTTAATTTAGAACTGGAAGCCACCTAGACTTATGGACTGAGATGGCCAGCTATAGAAATTGGAATGAGTGAATGAGTGAGTGAGTGAGTGAGTGAGTGAGTGAATAGATAGATAGATAGATAGATAGATAGATAGATAGATAGAGAAGCAAGTTAGAACTAAGGAGAAATTTCCTGACAGTGAGAACAGTTAACCAGTGGAACAACTTGCCTCCAGAAGTTGTAAATGCTCCAAACACTGGAAATTTTTAAGAAGATGTTGGATAACCATTTGTCTGAAGTGATGTAGGGTTTCCTGCCTGGGCAGAGGGTTGGACTAGAAGACCTCCAAGGTCCCTTCCAACTCTGTTATTCTATTCTAAACACATGTATAATAAAGTGGGATTAAAAAACATGGTTATAACAGATTGAACTGTGGGGAAAACAGGTGGTTGAAAAGATTGAAATTTACACTGTGTAATGTAAAGAGGAATTTTTATAAAATGATGTACCGTTGACATATGTCGCCAAGGGATACTCTCCGGAACGGAATTTTAAAACGGAGGGGAGGTTTCTAGTCCTCATGAGCACATACTGTAAAAGGCATTTCAAGGTGTGAGAACGGTGGCAGCCCGTGAAAAAGCAAAAAAACAGCAGAAGACGAAGACAGAAAAAACAACAACAAAACACTTTTAGATTTATAGTCTGGACATGTTTACTCCGAGGAACCGCCCGCTGCGTTCGGTAGGTTACAACTTGTTCTGCTGTGTGTGTGTGTCGAATTCCAGCTGCTCTCCAGCCGCTTTGATGATTGGATCAGAGTTGGAAACCAACACCGTGATCTGTGCCAGTTTTGGCAAATTAATCTACAAGTGGTTTGCAGGCTGCAAAATAAATAAAAAAATAGAAGCTTCTTTGCTTTTAAGCGTTCAGAAAAACAAGTGGATTTAACTCCGGGGGATTGGCAAGCCACTCCTTTGCACTCCCACATACGAAAATTAAAACAACCAATACAGGCAGTCCTCGATTTACGACCATAACTGAGCCGAGGATTTCCGTTGCTAAGCGAGACAGTTGCTGAGTGGGCCTTAGCCCATTTTACACACCTTTCTTGCCACCGTTGTTAAGCGAATCGCTGCAGTTTTTTTAAGTCAGTGACGCGGTTGTTAAGTGAATCCGGCTTCTCCGTTGACTTTGCTGGTTAGAAGGTCGCAAAAGGGGATCCCGTGACCCTGGGACACTGCGACCGTCATAAATATGAGTCAGCTTGCCAAGCGTCTGACTTTTGATCACATGGCCACAGGGATGCTGCAACGGTCGTAAGTGTGAAAAACAGTCGTAAGTGTGAAAAACGGTCATAAGTCACTTTTGTCAGGGCTGTTGTAGCTTCGGTCACTAAACGAGGTGCTGTCAGTCAAGGACTACCTGTATGCTGGGCATTCTTTAGCCATTGCAGGAAGTTCTCGACTTACAACCATTCATTTAGTGACGGTTCAAAGTTACAATGGCCCTGGGAAAAGTGACTTATGACCATTTTCACACTTACGACCCTTGCAACTCCCCCATGGTCACGTGATCAAAATTCAGACACTTGGCAAACCGATTCATATTTATGACGGTTGCAATTTCCCGGGGTCACATGATCCCTTTTTGTGACCTTCTGACGAGCAAAGTCAATGGGGAAGCTAGATTTGCTGAACAACCATGTGACGTACTTAATAACTGCAGCGACTCACTCAACAACTGTGGCAAGAAAGGGAAGGGAAGGACGAAGGAAGGGAAGGAAGAGAAAAGAAAGAAGGAAGGGAAGGAAAAGCGAGGGAGGAATGGGAGAAGAGTGGGAAGAAAGGAAAGAGGAAAGGAAGGAGAAGGGAAGGGAAGGAAAAGGGAGGGAGGAATGGAAGATAGAAAAATGGGAAGAAAGGAAAAAGGAAGAAGGAGAATGGAAGGGAAGGACGAAGGAAAGGAAGGAAGAGAAGAGAAACAAGAAAGGGAAGGGAAGGGAAGGAAAAGGGAGGGAGGAATGGAAGATAGAAAAGTGGGAAGAAAGGAAAAAGGAAGAAGAAGGGAAGGGAAGGGAAGGAAAGGGAAGGGTGGGGAGGGGAGGGGAGGGAAGGGAAGGGAAGGGAAGGGAAGGAAAAGGGAGGGAGGAATGGAAGATAGAAAAGTGGGAAGAAAGGAAAAAGGAAAGGAAGGAGAACGTAAGGGAAGGAAAGGAAGGGAAAGGGAATGGAAGACAGAAAAGTGGGAAGAAAGGAAAAAGGAAGGAAGAGAAGGAGAAGGGAAGGGAAGGGAAGAGATTGAGAATGGAAGGGAAGGGAAGGGGAGGGAGGGGAGAGGGGAGGGAAGAGAAGAAACCTTGGAGGTCATCTAGTCCAACCCCCTGCTCAAGCAGGAGACCCTGTATATATACCATTTCTGACAGAGGGCTGTCCAGTCTCTCTTTGAAAGCCTCCAGTGATGAAGCCGCGCCGAAACTCCGTTTCTTCATTTCTTTCTCCACCCCAAATATTTTCCTCCTCCTCCTTTTTTAAAATTAAAGCCAAAGCCGCTGCTTTTGATCTCTGCTTACTCAAGAATTTCCCAGAAGAAAAAAAGAGATTCATCTCAGCCCATGTGGCAACCCTCTTTCTGTTCAGAAATCCCTTTTCTTCTTGCAGAAAACAACAGGAAGTCCTCGACTTACGACCGCAATCCAGCCCAACATTTCTGTGGCTAAGCAAGACAGTCGTTAAGTGAGTTTGGCCCCATTGTATGAGCTTTTTTTTTTGCCACAGTGAATCACTGCAGTTATTAAGTTAATAAGGCGGTCGTTAAGTGAGTCTGTCTTCCCCATTGACTTTTGCTTGTCAGAAGGTCGCTAAAGGGGATTACATGACCCGGGACACTGCGACCGTCATAAATATGAGCCAGTTGCCAAGCGTCCGAATTTTGAGCGTGGAGAGGCTGCAACGGTCGTGACGACAGGCAGTCCTTGACTTGCAATGATTCATTTAGCGACCGTTCAAAGTTACGACAGCTTTGAGAATAGGGACTTACGACCGTTTTTCACACTTATGACTGTTGCAGCATCCCCATGGTCACACGATTAAAAATTCAGATGCTTGCCAACTGACTCGTATTTATGACGGTTGCAGCGTCCTGGGGGTCACGCAATCCACTTTTGTGACAAGCAAAGTCAACGGGGAAGACCAGATTCACTTAACCTCACTTAACAACTGCAGTGATTCACTTAACAACCGTGGCCAGAAAGGTCGTAAAACGGGGCAAAATTCACTTCGCAAACGTTTCACTTAGCAACATAAATTTTGGCCTCAAAATTGCGGTCGTTAAGTCGAGGACGACCTGTACCGAAAACGGTCAGAAGTCCGTTTTTCCCGCACTGCTGTATCTTTGGATGGTCGCTAAATGACCGCTGTAAATGGAGGACTACCTGTACACTCGTGTGAAGGAAAATTCAGGACGGAGTTTTTTTTTCCCCCATCTGGAAGTTTATCTAAGTTTTCTAGCCAAACAGGAAGCCGAGCTAGACGCCGGCCAATCAGGAGGCCTGGCAGAGATCCAGCGGATCCCAAACACTAGAAGGATCTGTTCAAAGGTAGGAACGAGAACCAACTCCTCTCGCGGTTAATCCAAAAAGGGCTTGGATCAGAACCAGAAAATACCAAACACAAGACAACAGGAATTCAGTAAAATATAGAAATGGGAATTCAGGAAACGCCACAAAAAATTGGATTTTTTAAAAATTGTTGTTTTGCTGTTTGAGCATCCCACATTTGCCGAGCAGGAAGAGGGATCCTACTGGGTCCCAGCGGGGAGCTGGCGAGGGGATCTATGGATTGGCAAGACAAGCAGGAAACGGAGGTTTTGTTCAATGACGGATTTTGGACGGATATCCAAAACAGACTTCTTTGCCTCGCTTCTCAAACGATGGAGACATGTTATCTCTGGTTGAAATTGCAAGGGTTCGAAATTGCGAGGGTCCTCGGCTTACAAACTTTAGTGACCGTTTGAAGTTACAACGGCAGGGAAAAAAGGGACTTACAACTAATCTTCGCGCTTATGACCATCACGTGATTGAAATTTGACTGCTGGGCACCTGGCACATAAGAGGTAGTTCTCGACTTACGACAGTTCATTTAGCGACCCTTTGAAGTTACCGCGGCAGCGAAAAGGGGGGCTCATCCTCGCACTTATGGCTGTCGCAGCATCTTGTCACGTGCTGCGTGACGACTTGGCAACTGGCACTTAGAAGGCAATCCTCGACATAAAACAGTTCATTTAGTGACCGAAGTTACAACGGCACGGAAAAAAAGTGACTTACGACAATTTTTCATGCTTATGACCGTCACAGTAGCCCTGTGGTCACGTGATTTACGTTTGGTTGCTTGGCAACTGGTTCGTATTTACGACGGTTGCAGGGTCCAGTGGTCACTAATCGGCTTCTGTGACCATCTGATGAACAAAGTTAATGGGGAAGCCAGATTCACTTATCAACCGTGCTATTAACATTAATAACTGCTGCAATTCACTTAACAATTCACTTTCCTGCCACTTTCCTGTGGCAGGAAAGGTCGTAAAATGGAGCCAAACTCACTTAACATCTGTGTCTCGCTTAGCCACGGTAATGTTGGGCTGGATGGCGGTCCTAAATTGAGGACTCACTCATTTGACCACTGCAGGGATTCACCAGCAAATGTGGCAAGGAAAGTCGTAAAATGGGGACAAAATTCGCTCATGACATTTCTCGTTTTACAAGATAAAATTTGGGGCTCGATTGTGGTCATAAGTCGAGGATTACCTCTATTTAAGAGGGGTGGCAGAGTCCCAGCTTATATGATCACCATTTCCAATAAGCAAAGTCAGTGGGGAAGCCGGATTCACTTACTGACCATTGGATTCATTGAACGGACGCAGTGACTGGCTTAACAGCCGTGGCAAAAATAGGCGTTAAATGGACTTACTTAGCATGACTCACTTAGCAACTGCCTTGTTTAGCAAGAGGAATCCTGGTCCCCACTGTGGTCGTAAATACGAGGACTTGTCAGAAGCCGGCTGGGAAGGATACTGGGACCGGTTGCCAACAGTCATAACTGTGAAAAACGGTGCTCCGTCACTGTTGTAACTTTGAACGGTCGCTAAATGAAACGTTGTTAAGTCGAGGGCCGGCTGTGTGTCCCTTGGCCTAAGCTTGGAGCTCAAAGCACCGGAAGAAAAATCCTGAATATCTTGCCCTCAAAGAGCTAAATTCTCTGCTAGCACAAAATTTAAGTCTGGCAAGGAAGAAGCTTGGCTAAAATTCCTAATATATGGCTTTTTTCAATTAGCCCAGAGTATGTGCATTTTAATGGCACAATGCTATTTGTGTTTGCGGTCTCTCTTTAAGGGTGCCTGTTTTAATGCAGGGGACACGGAATATGGGTGTTTTCCCAACCTTGGGTGACTTTAAGATGGGGAAGGAAGGAAGGAAGGAAGGAAGGAAGGAAGGGAGGAAGGAAGGAAGGGGGAGGGAAGGAGGAAGGAGACAGAAGGGTGGAAGGAAGGGAGGAGGAGGAAGGAAGGAGGAAGAGGAGGAAAAATAGGGAGGAAGGAAGAAATAGGAAGGGAGGAAGGAAGGAAGGAGTTAGGAAGGAAGGAGGAGGAGAAAGGGAGGGAGGAAAGAAGGGGAGGGAGGAAGGAAGGAGACAGAAGGGTGGAAGGAAGGAAGGAAGGAAGGAGGAGAAAGGGAGGAAGGAAGGAAGGGGGAGGGAAGGAGGAAGGAGACAGAAGGGTGGAAGGAAGGGAGGAGGAGGAAGGAAGGAGGAAGAGGAGGAAAAATAGGGAGGAAGGAAGAAATAGGAAGGGAGGAAGGAAGGAAGGAGTTAGGAAGGAAGGAGGAGAAAGGGAGGGAGGAAAGAAGGGGAGGGAGGAAGGAAGGAGACAGAAGGGTGGAAGGAAGGGAGGAGGAGGAAGGGAGGAGGAAGAGGAGAAAGAAGGGAGGGAGGAAGGAATAGGAAGGAAGAGAGGGAGGAAAAATAGGGAGGGAGGGAGGAAAGAAGGAAGGAAGGAAGTTAGGAAGGAGTGAGTTAGGAAGGAAGGAGGAGAAAGGGAGGAAGGAAAGAAGGGGGAGGGAGGGAGAGAGGAAGGAGACAGAAGGGGGGACGGAAGGGAGGAGGACGGAAGGAGGAAGAGGAGAAGGAAGGAATAGAAAGGAAGAGAGGAAGGAAAAATAGGGAGGGAGGAAAGAAGGAAGGAGTGAGTTAGGAAGGAAGGAAGAAGGAGGAGAAAGGGAGGAAGGAAAGAAGGAGGAGGGAGGGAGGGAGGGAGGAGACAGAAGGGTGGAAGGAAGGGAGGAGGAGGAAGGAAGGAGGAAGAGGAGGAGGGAGGGAGGGAGGGAGGAAAAATAGGGAGGGAGGGAGGGAGGGAAGAAAGAAGGAGGGTTTCCCGTTTGAGCAGGGGGTGGGCCTAGAAGACCTCCAAGGTCCCTTCCAATTCTGTTATTCTGAGAAAGGAAGGATGAATAGAAAGGGGAGAGAAAGATAAAGAGGGAGGGCGGGAAATGGAGGAGGAATGAAGGAGGGAGGGAGAAAGGAATGATGGATAGAAAGGGAAGGGAGAGATAGATAGAGGGAGGGAGGGAGGGAGGGAAGGAAGGAAAATGGAGAATGAAAGAGGGAGGGAGGGAGGAAGGAATGATGGATAGAAAGGGAAGGGAGAGATAGATGGAGGGAGGGAGGGAGGGAGGGAAGGAAGGAAAATGGAGAATGAAAGAGGGAGGGAGGGAGGAAGGAATGATGGATAGAAACGGAAGGGAGAGGGAGGGAAGAAGGAAGGGAAGGGAAGAGAAGGAAGATAGAGGGAAGGAAAGGAAAGGAAGAAAAGAGTGGAAGGAAAGAGACGGGGAAGGGGGAAAATAGAATAGAGTGGAGTGGAGTGGAGTGGAGTGGAGTGGAGTGGAATGGAATGGAATGGAATGGAATAGAATAGAATAGAATAGAATAGAATAGAATAGAATAGAATAGAATAGAATAGAAATAATAGGAATGGAATGGAATGGAATGAAATGGAATGGAATAGAATAGAAATAAATAGAAATAATAGGAATGGAATGGAATGGAATGGAATGGAATGGAATGGAATAGAATAGAAATAAGTAGAAATAATAGGAATGGAATGGAATGGAATGGAATGGAATGGAATGGAATAGAATAGAATAGAATAGAATAGAATAGAATAGAATTAAGTAGAAATAATAGGAATGGAATGGAATGGAATAGAATAGAAATAAATAGAAATAATAGGAATGGAATGGAATGGAATGGAATGGAATAGAATAGAAATAAGTAGAAATAATAGGAATGGAATGGAATGGAATGGAATGGAATGGAATGGAATGGAATGGAATGGAATAGAATAGAATAGAATAGAATAGAATAGAATTAAGTAGAAATAATAGGAATGGAATGGAATGGAATAGAATAGAAATAAATAGAAATAATAGGAATGGAATGGAATGGAATGGAATGGAATGGAATAGAATAGAATAGAATAGAATAGAATAGAATAGAAATAAGTAGAAATAATAGGAATGGAATGAAATGGAATAGAATAGAATAGAAATAAATAGAAATAATAGGAATGGAATGAAATGGAATAGAATAGAATACAAATAAATAGAAATAATAGGAATGGAATGAAATGGAATAGAATAGAATAGAAATAAATAGAAATAATAGGAATGGAATGAAATGGAATAGAATAGAATAGAAATAAGTAGAAATAATAGGAATGGAATGAAATGGAATAGAATAGAATAGAAATAAGTAGAAATAATAGGAATGGAATGAAATGGAATAGAATAGAATAGAAATAAATAGAAATAATAGGAATGGAATGAAATGGAATAGAATAGAATAGAAATAAATAGAAATAATAGGAATGGAATGAAATGGAATAGAATAGAATAGAAATAAATAGAAATAATAGGAATGGAATGAAATGGAATAGAATAGAATAGAAATAAGTAGAAATAATAGGAATGGAATGAAATGGAATAGAATAGAATAGAAATAAGTAGAAATAATAGGAATGGAATGAAATGGAATAGAATAGAATAGAAATAAGTAGAAATAATAGGAATGGAATGAAATGGAATAGAATAGAATAGAAATAAATAGAAATAATAGGAATGGAATGAAATGGAATAGAATAGTATAGAAATAAATAGAAATAATAGGAATGGAATGAAATGGAATAGAATAGAATAGAAATAAGTAGAAATAATAGGAATGGAATGAAATGGAATAGAATAGAATAGAAATAAGTAGAAATAATAGGAATGGAATGAAATGGAATAGAATAGAATAGAAATAAATAGAAATAATAGGAATGGAATGAAATGGAATAGAATAGAATAGAAATAAATAGAAATAATAGGAATGGAATGAAATGGAATAGAATAGAATAGAATTCTGGGAATTGAAGTCCACCTGTCTTAAAAGTCGCCAAGGTGAAAAACTGCCTTTACTCCGCTCGCAGCCCTAAAGCAGCCAACTCCCTCTCTCCCTGGGTTGAGTGCAAGAAAGCGGGGCAACCCAACCACACGTGGGAAGCCTCCTGGTGTATCCCCCCCACTTCTCCCTCCCTCCCTCCCTCCCCAGCCCCATCTGAGAGATTTCCAGGATGTCATATGTGAACCTGCTCAGGCAGGAAAGTTGCCTTTAATTTCCTCTAATTACTTGCATTCTTGGCAGAGGCTTACAAAGAGTTGTTGGCAGAAAACTAATGTTGGGGGGGGGGGGGGCTTGGAAGGGGGGGGACACGTAATGTTCCATGGAAATCCACCCCACCCACATGGAAGAGTTTGGATGTACATGGTGCCAGCCCAGTTCAGTGGCATTCAATGTAGGTAGTCCTCGACGTACGACCACAAAGGAGCCCAAAGGAGCTGTCTCGGCTGAGCGAGACAGCTGTTAAATGAGTCGTGCCCCGTTTTACGACCTTCCTTGCCACAGCCGTTAAGCGAGTCGCTGCAGTCATTAAGTTAGGAACATGGTTGTTAAGCGAAGCCGGCTTCCCCACTGGCTTTCCTCGGCAGGAGGTCGCTAAACGATGCTGCAACCGTCATGAATCAGGAAGCGTCTGAATTTTGATTAGGTGGCCCCAGGGATGCGACAACGGTCGTAAGTGTGAAACACGGTCCTAAGTCACTTTTTTTTCCCCAGGGCCATTGTAACTTTGAAAGGTCACTAAATGAAATGTTGTCAGCAGAGGATTAACCTGTATCTCATTTTATGAAATTTCTTTTTATTTCTCACCTTTATAGATCGTATAAATGTCAAACTTTTCGACCACTTACTTTGCCATTGTTCGAACGGTCACTAAACGAATGGTCGTATGTCGGGGACAGCCTGTTTTCACACTTGGAAATTCCATGACCTGAAACTTTTCCAAACTTTTAAAAAATTATTTGCCATCTCCTCTCGCCCACACCCCCAACTATCAACCATCTATTTTCATGTAAGCTTTTTAATAAAATAGGTTAGTCTGAAGAAAAAAGGCAGAGTAGATATGCAGAGAATTGCGGGGTGAATATTTCTTGAGGAAAACGTAGAAGCGTTTGGCCGATTCTTCGTTTATTATTTCATTTAATTCAATTCCAAGTTCTCAGATTCTCCAACTCTCTTTTTATTTAAATTTATACAGGTAGTCCTCGACTTACGACCACAACAGACTCCCAAATTTCTGTTGCTAAGCAGACACCTTTGCGAATTGAGATATTTTGTTAATTTTGCCCCATTTTACAACCTTTCTTGGCCCATTGTCGTTAAGTGAATCCCTGCAGTTGATCAGTTGGTAACCCCGGTCGTTAAGCGAATCCAGCTTCCTCCTTGATTTTGCTTGTCGGAAGGTCGCCAAAAGGGGATCGCGCGACCTCGGGACACAGCAACGGTCATAAGTATGAACCAGTTTTGCCAACTGTCTGAATTTTGATCACGGGGCTGCTACAAAGGTCGTAACTGTGAAAAAAACGGTCATAAGTCACTTTTTTTTCCCAGTGCTGCTGTAAATTGGAACGGTTCATTAAATGAACCGTTGTAAATTGAGGACTACCTGTATTTGCCTTCCTGATGCGTTAGAAGTCATCTCTAAGGCTGTTCTAACTTTGAACTGTCATTAAATGAACGGTCGTAAGTCGAGGACTCTCTGTTCCGAGAGAGGGGGGGGAGAGAGAGAGAGAGAGATGAAGGGAGGGAGAGAGGGAGAGAGAGAGAGAGGGAGGGAGGGAGGGGGAGAGAGAGAGAGAGGGAGGGAGTGGGAGGGAGAGAGAGAGAGGGAGGGAGGGAGAGAGATGAAGGGAGGGAGGGAGGGTGGGAGAGAGAGGGAGAGAGAGAGAGGGAGGGAGAGGGAGGGAGAGAGAGAGGGAGGGATAGAGAGAGAGGGAGGGAGGGGGAGAGAGAGGGAGTGAGGGAGAGAGAGGGAGAGAGAGAGAGGGAGTGAGGGAGAGAGATGAAGGGAGGGAGGGAGGGTGGGAGAGAGGGAGACAGAGAGAGAGGGAGAGAGGGAGGGATAGAGAGAGAGGGAGGGAGGGGGAGAGAGAGAGGGAGTGAGGGAGAGAGAGGGAGAGAGAGAGAGAGGGAGTGAGGGAGAGAGATGAAGGGAGGGAGGGAGGGTGGGAGAGAGAGAGAGAGAGAGAGAGAGAAAGACGGAAACGATTTGAGTCCAGCTGTCTGCTCTGGCTCCGAGACCAGGCGCTGAGGACGCCAAGGGCGCTGGGACCAGGCGTTGATTCCCTGAATAGACTCCCTAAAGGCTTTCGTTCCGGATAATCCCTCATGCCCAGATCTTTGGGGTTAAGATCCCACATGACGGAGGGCAAAGGGGGGGGGTTTCCATCCTCCAGAGGCCCCAGGGAAGCCACAGGAATCTAACAGAAGGGGAGTCGATTCTGGGGGGTTTAGAAGGGAGGGAGGGGGAGGGAAGGAAGGAAGGGAGGGAGGGAGGGGGAAGAAACAAATGAGGGAGAGAGAGAGAGAAGGAAGGGAGGGAGGGGAGAAAGAGAGTGAAGGCAGGGAGGGAGGGAGGGAGGAAAGAAAGAGAAGAGGAAAAAGAAAGGAAAGAAAGAAAGAAAGAAAGAAAGAAAGAAAGAAAGAAAGAGTGGGGGAGGGAGGGAAGGAAGGAGGGAAGGAAGGAGAGAGAAAAGGAAGGGAGGAAGGGGAGAAAAAGAAAAGAAGGAAAAGAAGAAAAAGAAAGGAAGGAAGGAGGGAAGGAGGACAGAGGGAAAGAAGGAAGGGAGGAGGAAAGGAAAGAGGAAAGGAAAGAGGAAAGGAAAGGAAAGGAAAGGAAAGGAAAGGAAAGGAAAGGAAGAAGGGCAACAGGAAGAAGAAAAAAAGAAAAGGATGGAATAAAGCAAAGAGAAAGAAGAATAAATAATACAAGGTGGAAAGAGAAGAAGGGAGGGAGGGAGGGAGGAAGGAGGAAGGAAGGAGGAGGGAGGGAGGAAAGGAAAGGAAAGGAAAAGAAAGGAAAGGAAAGGAAGAAGGGCAGCAGGAAGAAGAAAGAAAGAAAAGCATGAAATGAAGCAAAGAGAAAGAAGAATAAATAATACAAGGTGGAAAGAGAAGCAGGGAGGAAGGAAATAGGAGGGGGGAGAAAGGAAAGGAAAGAGGAGAGAAAAGGAAAGGAAGAAGGGTAGCAGGAAGAAGAAAAAAGGAAAAGCATGGAAGAAAGCAAAGAGAAAGAAGAATAATTAATACGTGGAAAGAGAAGAAGGGAGGGAGGATGGAAGGAGGAGAGGAAAGGAAGAAAGGTAGCAGGAAGAAGAAAAAAGAAAAGCATGGAAGAAAGCAAAGAGAAAGAAGAATAAATAATACAAGGTAGAAAGAGAAGAAGGGAGGAAGGGAGGAAAGAAAGAAAGAAAAGCAAGAAAAGGGACTGAGACCATTGTCTTATGAAACCGCTCTACGTCGCCATCAGCCCATCCAAACCGAATCCTCGGAAGATACGAGTCCCAGACTCAAGAAAGTGACTCTATATGGAAGACAAAGAGAACCCTGTGAGCCAAATCCTAGGAGGGCAGACCCTCCACAAGCAGGAGCAGTCTACCCTCGGTTTGCCAATTCTCGGAGGCCAGCCAGAGGAGCGCCGTTTTCTCACAAGCAACGGGCCGAGCGCCGGGTGACATTCGCATCCGCTGGACGTCCGTTTGGCTCCGGCTGCTCCTGAGTAAACACGCTAAAAAGTCAGCATCGACTTTTGCAGCTCCGAAAAAGAATTCATCGGACCGAGTCGGGTGACTCAGGCCCAAACTCTTGAGGTGGCTGATCTGAGATCATCCTGGACGTGATCCCTGAATCCTTCCACGCCGGCGTGACCACAGCAGCTTTCCCTAATCTGACAAAAATCCAGGGAATTCAGGAAAAAAAAAAAATTAAAACGTCCTGTGTGTGTGGTTGTTGTTTTTTTACAAGGTTTTGCCTTCTTAAACTTATGTTTTCAGGGTTTGGAAAAAGCTTCCTCTTTGAGCGATGATTCAGCTTCTGTGCAGCCAAGAGGACTAGAAACTTGATTTCTTTGTCCATTAAAAGATATAATACCCCATCTTTCGTTTATGACGGGGGGTTCCCAACTTGGGGTGCGAGACGATATTCCAAGGAGTGCGGAAACTTTAGAAGTTTCAAAATGATAGTATGTATGCATAATCCTATGCAAATTCTATGCATGTTAAATACTTTATTAGAGTATATTTTTGGAAATTTTAAAATGTTAAACAATTACGTAATATAATTATTACATAATAATCTCTGCAAATTATATGCATATATATGCATATGCATATGCATATATAATTACTCTGAAAATAAGACCGGGTCTTATATTAATTTTTGCTCCAAAAGACGCATTAGGGTTTATTTTCTGGTTAGGTCTTATTTTGGGGGGGAAATACGGTACTAAATGCACCCATCTGGCTGACAATCTTAACTGGGGCTTATTTATTTTTATTTTATTTTATTTATATGCCACCCTTCTCCCGAAGGACTCAGGGCGGTGGACAGCCATAATAAAACAGTGTACAAAATAGAATTTAAAAGCAGATTAAAATAATTAAATCAGGCCGAATTTAAAACTCTCATTTAAAACCAATTTTAAAAACCCCATGAAAACCAAATTAAAACCATTTATCCCATCAGAGCGGCTTGCTAGAATAATAGGGTCTAAACTGCACGACGGAAGGCGCGGAGGTCGGGGATCCCTCGTATGTCACGAGCATCCTGAAAAAAAATCATGCTAGGCCTTATTTTCCGGTTGGGTCTTATTTTTGGGGAAACGGGGTATTTATTTGCGTAAGAGGTGCAAGAATATATCAGAAGCGTTCTTAGGGGTGCAGAGTGTAGAAAAGATTGGTTTAAGCACTCAAGTTTTCTGACCCCAACTCCCCAAACACGACAAACCCTCTGAAGTGAACTCAAAGATTCCTTTAATTCGGAGTGCCGGGAGCCCTAGCAAAATTTTTTCCTCAGATTAACTCAGATTAATAAATCCGTCCGGCAAGGGAGATGAATAGTTGTCTGCCCCATCTATTCATCTCCACCCACTGCCTTTTATCCCCAGAGCTACGGTGGGGCTTCGTTAGCAGTAGTGGCTCTTGTCAGGTTTCGATGTCGTCTCAAATAAAATAAATTGCATTTCCAAACAAATAGTCTTTGAAGAAATCTTTCATTTTATTAAGCACGACAACCTGTCCCCGATTGTGGCGTAGCCAACACTGACTTCCTGACCCCAAACCTTCCCTTTCCGTTCCCCAATTCTCTGCGTCTCATTGGCCTCTTCCAAATCACTCTCCCCATATCTACTACTTCAGCTCCCAGGAATATCCCCCCTCCCATCTCATCTCCTAGGGGATATTATCTTCAGGGAAAATAAGTAGGTGAGAAGTCAAGCGTCCTCTTGCCAGCTGCCCCCTCTTCTCCTCCTCATGTCAGCACTAGAGTAAATGCAGGTTGAAGTGCTGACAGCTCTTCCATCCCGAGGACCGGCCCATAGATTTCCACTGCTCTCCTCTCCTCTGCCTTCTGTGCATCCATGCATCTGTTCTGTCCCCAACCCCATGCACACACCGCAACAGATGTTCAGGAGTTAAAGATCAAACCAGCCGGCAAAATCCTTTTCCTTATGATAACGGAACTTGGCAACAACCTAGTGGCTGCCTGCCAAGAGTTTATTATTTACAAAGAGGAGAAATAACTTCTCCCCACTTCTGATACATCAAAGGAAAGCAGCTCAATAATTACGGAATTAATCAAGTCCAGAGATACTCCAGCAAAGTCTTAAAGCAAAAGTCCGGCAATGCAGAACGGCGTGGAAGCTTTCAGTTTTGTTCGTCACAAGGTTTGACTGGCCACCACGCTCCCTTTTATATCCTGTGGGGTGTGGTCCAGTGACTCAGCCTAATCTCGGGCATGCCCTTTCGTCTGTTGCGCGCGCTTATCTCTGCGACGCTGGCGTGGATCCAGCCAAGACTCATTACCTTCATCATTGTCCACCTGTGGCTGCGTGGACGTGCTTGGCCCCGGCCCTATCTCTTGCCCTTCGGCGGACACCGAAGGCATTGCCAGAGAGGAGGGTCCTGGAGAGGGAGGCCTTGCCAACTCCTCCCCTTCACTCTCGGAGTCCTCTCCTGCTGATGACACAGGCTCAGGTAACGGAGCCACAACAGCGTCAGGCACTGGACCCAGCTGTTCCTCCTCTTCCTCATCAACCACCTCTAGACCTGGGGGTTTTGACTCTCCATCTCAGGGCTGACGGACAGCCCATCTCTCTCTCTCTCTCTGCCAGCTCCCTTCCCTCTTCCCCCTCCGAGCTCCGAGGATGCCTTGATGCTGATCCTCACTCCCATGCCCCCCATCCTCCTCCTTTGATTCGGCTTCTGGAGGGGCCAACAAAAAAACTCCACAAAAACTTTTTGAGATGGTTTGGGTTCAGAGAGAAGGACTGACCTTAAATTATCTAGGGAACTTTTGGGGCAGAAGGAGGATTAGAACTCGGATCTCTTTAGTATAAGAGTAACATCGATCAATGGGGTGATGTGGGGAGGGGGAAGCCAAGTATGACATTGCAGAGAGGAAAAATGTAGAGGGGGGGTCACACCAATCGACCCCAAACTTACAATCATCCGTTTAGCGACTCTTCGAAGATACAGCGGCACCAAAAAATGTGATATAACAACCAGTCCTCGCACTTATGACCGTCAGGATATTTCTCCCCCCCCCCCCCCCGTCACAAGATCAAAAGCCACGCAGGAATGACTTTAATGACAATCTGATTTGCTTAGTGGCATCATAAAATCAACAACCGCATCGCTTAGCGACGGAAGTGCCAGTCTCAACTACAGGCAGTCCTTGACATACGACAGTTCGTTTAGTGACCGTTCGAAGTTACAACGGCACTGGAAAAAGTGACTTAGGACCGTTTTTCACACTTACGACCATTGCAGCAATCCCCATGGTCGTGTGATCAAAATTCGGAATGCTTGGCAAATGACTCGTATTTATGACGGTTGCAGCATCCTGGGGGGGGGTCACGTGATCCCTGTTTGAGACCCAAGTTAAGGGGGGAGTCAGATTCACTTAACAACCCTGTCACTAACTTAAGAACTTAAGATTCACTTAACAGCGGTGGGTAGAAACGGCGTAATATGGGGGCAAAACTCAATACATGTCTCACTTAGCAACGGAAATTTGGAGGCTCCATTGTGGTCGTAAGTCGAGGACTACCTGTATTGATTTGGCCTTTCCTGCACGCTGAGATCCTGGTTGGAAAATTGGAACCTGGAGTGATGTTTTTCGGCTGGCACTAGGATTGGCTCAGCAATACGGACTGAGAATGTCCCAAATGAAGAAATATTTCAGAACAAGTAGTCTTCAATTTACAACCATTCACTTAGTGACCGTTTGCAGTTACAATGCAAAAAGTGACTTAGGAAGAGTCACTTGCAACTTACGATTTTTGCAGCATCCCCACGATCATGAGGTCAAAATTTGGGTGCTCGGCAACCTTCTCATTTGGCTTCTGAAAGGTGAAGTCAATGGGGGAAGCGGGATTCCCTTAACAACTGCAATGATTTGTTTAACGACCACGGGTGTTTGGGAGATTGTAGATGTGAAAGGTGCAAGGAACGGCCTACGGTTTAAAACAACATTTTGCGCTGTTTGATTCAGGGGGAAATCCTGACCAGGATTTGGGAAAGAGCCCTTCCTTCCTTCCTTCCTTCTTCTCTTCCCTTCCTCTTCTTCTCCCTCCCTCCCTCCTTCCCCTTCCTTCTTCTGCCTCCTTCCTTCCTTCATCTCCCGCCTTCCTTCTCCATCCATCCATCT
Source organism: Arizona elegans (assembly GCA_022577455.1). Lineage (NCBI taxonomy): Eukaryota > Metazoa > Chordata > Lepidosauria > Squamata > Colubridae > Arizona > Arizona elegans. The sequence goes on from JAKOOJ010000017.1 coordinate 16,355,244, forward strand.
TCTCCACATGATTTCACCTCCTTCTCCTCTTCCTCCTCCTCTTCCCTCCTTCTCCTCTCCTCTTTCACTTTTCTCCTCCTTCTCCTCCCTCCCTTCCTTCTTTCCTTCCTTCTCCTTCTCCTGTCCTTCCCGTTCCTTCTCCCCCTCTCCTTTTTTCTCCTTCCTTCTTCTCCTTCTCCTCCACCCTTCCTTCTTTCCTTCCTTCTCCTTCTCCTGTCCTTCCCGTTCCTTCTCCCCCTCTCCTTTTTTCTCCTTCCTTCTTCTCCTTCTCCTCCACCCTTCCTTCTTTCCTTCTCCTTAGCTCCTTCCTTCTCTTTCTCCTTCTCCTCCCTCCCTCTTTCCTTTACTGCCTTCTTCCTTCTTCTCCTTCTCTTTCCAGACTGGGAAGATGCTACCCTAATGGATTCCATATGTTAATTATACATTTAGGGGGGAAAAAATGTTTTCTTCGAGGATTGATTTCACAGATGGATCTCAAACACACGTGACCTCTTTCCCTATGGGTGTTAAGGACTACAATTCCTACAAGTGCCCGTGTTAGCAACACATCTGAACACACGTGTCAAAATTCTATTTATGACTTTGGTCCATATCAACCCTACCAATCCAGGTTTCCCTCTCTTTGGACTCTGCCCATGAGGACTAGAAGCATCAAACGAATGGCTAGACATTGAAAACTGAATTTTTAAAATTCTCACTCCATGCTGATTTTTTTTTTTTTCACTCATGCAGGAGGGAAGGGGAATTTTTGGGAGGGATCAACAGCTTTACCCTTTTTTCCTGATGAAGCGAAATAAATATAAGAGCCTTGATAGTACAGTGGTTTACGCACCCTGTCATTAACACAGCTGCCTGCAATTTCTGCTGGTTCGAATCTCTCCAAGGTTGACTCAGCCTTCCATCCTTTCTAAGGTAGGTAAATTGAGGACCCAGATTGTGGGGGCAATAAGCTGACTTTGTATAAATATACAAAAGGATGAAGGCTATTGCTTAACGCATTGTAAGCCGCCGAGTCTCCGGAGAAGGGGGGCATATAAATCAAATGAAATATATATATATATATATACATATACACACACACACACATATATGTATATATTCTTTTAATTCATAGGTTCAAATGTATAATACTTTTTTAGTCAGTGTTTTTTCCTATGTAGATCAAGTTGTTTATATGGCCATAGTGGGGTGATATCTCAAATCAACTTGATTTACATAGGAAAAAACACTGACTAAAAAAGTATTATACATTTGAACCTATGAATTAAAAGAATAAATATTTGACCTTTACAGGGAGGAGTCATAAAATATGGGTGCGGCTGGCCGATGAAGTCCAAAAAGACAGAAATAGTGCTATCCCAGTCTCCCATAAATCTCAGAACAAACAGCACAAGATGTCTGACAAAGCCTGAAAGTGGTGATTTGAGATATCACCCCACTATGGCCATATAAACAACTTGATCTACATAGGAAAAAACCCTGACTAAAAAAAAGTTATATATATATATATATATGTGTGTGTGTGTGTGTGTGTGTGTGTGTGTCTGTGTGTGTGTTTTCTGAGGTTTTCGTGGGTGTTTGTATGTAGGTCTTTGGTTATTCGGGTTTTCTCCCACGTAAAATTGGAGGTTTCTTGGCAACGTTTCGACGAAGTCTCATTCATCATCTTCAGGCTGGTGTCTTTGGCTTCGTGCTTCTAGGAGCAATGTGTGTGATCGCAGCTGTTTCTTCCTTTTAACTGCCAGTGGGGCTGTGAACTGAAACCTGCCCTTATTGACAAACGAGTCCCTAACACAAAGAATTTATTTTATTAATTTATTAATTTAATTTGTATACTGCCCTTCTCCCAGAAGGGACTCAGGGCGGTGAACAGCCAAAATTAAAAAACATACAAATACAAAAGTTAAGATAATTAAAAAGAATTAAATCACTGGCTTCCCAATTTAAAACCCCCAAATCCATAAAATTTAAAATCCCAATTAAAAACCATTTAAGATAGGCCGGCTTGATGAAATAAAAGTGTCTTCAGGGCTTTACGGAAGGTCCGGAGGTCCGGGATCAGTCGTATCCCTGGGGGTAGCTCATTCCAGAGGGTGGGTGCCCCCACAGAGAAGGCTCTCCCCCTGGGGGCTGCCAGCCGACATTGCCTGACCGACGGCACCCCGAGGAGGCCCTCTCTGTGAGAGCGTATTGGCCAGTGGGAGGTTATCGGTAGCAGCAGGCGGTCTTGCAAATACCCGGGCCCTAAGCCATGGAGCGCTTTAAAGATGAGAACCAACACCTTAAAGCGCACCCGGAAGACCACCGGGAGCCAATGCAGCTCGCGCAGGAGAGGTGTTACGTGGGAGCGCCACGTCGCTCCCATAATCACCCGCGCGGCCACATTCTGCACCAGCTGGAGCCTCCGGGTGCTCCTCAGGGGGAGCCCCATGTAGAGAGCGTTGCAGTAGTCCAGGCGTGACGTAACCAAGGCATGAGTGACTGTGCACAAAGAGTCCCGATCCAGAAAGGGGCGCCACTGGCGTATCAGGCGAACCTGATAAAAAGCCCCCCTGGCCACGGCCGTCATATGCTCTTCTAAAGACAGCCGTGTGTCCAGGAGGACGCCCAAGTTGCGAGCCCCCTCTGTGGGGGTCAGTGACTCGCCCCCAATAGCCAGCGATGGCACCAGCTGGCTATACCGGGACGCCGGAAGCCACAGCCACTCAGTCTTGGAAGGGTTGAGTCGAAGCCTGTTCCTCCCCATCCAGACCCGCACGGCCTCCAGACACTGGGACATCACTTCGAGGGCATCATTGGGGTGGTCTGGGGTGGAGATTTACAGCTGAGTGTCATCAGCGTACAGATGGCATCGCACCCCAAAACCACGGATGATCTCACCCAGCGGCTTCACATAAATGTTGAACAGGAGCGGCGAGAGGACCGACCCTTGCGGCACCCCGCAAGCAAGGCGCCTCGAGGTCGACCTCTGCCCCCCTGCCAACACAGACTGCGGCCGGTCAGAGAGATAGGAGAAGAACCACCACAACACGGTGCCTCCCACCCCCAATCCCTCCAGCCGGCGCAGCATGATACCATGGTCGATGGTATCAAAAGCCGCTGAGAGGTCTAACAGGACCAGAACAGAGGAACAACCCCTGTCCCGAGCCCTCCAGAGATCATCCACCAATGCGACCAATGCCGTCTCCATGCTGTACCCAGGCCTGAAGCCGGACTGGCACGGATCTAGATAGACGGTTTCATCCAGGAACTGTGGGAGCTGTCGCGCAACCACACTCTCCACAACCTTCGCAACAATGTGAAGGTTGGAGACCGGACGGTAGTTTGCCAAAACGGTCGGGTCCAGAGAAGGCTTCTTGAGGAGGGGCCTCACCACCGCCTCTTTCAAGGCAGGAGGCAAGAAACCCTCTCTCAGAGAAGCATTTATAATCCTCTGGAGCCAGCCTCGTGTTACCTCCCGGGTGGCCAGTACCAGCCAGGAGGGGCACGGGTCCAATAAACATGTGGTTGCGTTTAACCTCCCCAGGATCCTGTCCACGTCCTCAGGAGTCACAGGGTCGAACTCATCCCAGGTAACATTCTCAAGACCAGCCTCAGTCACCCCACCAGGATCTACCCAGTCAGAGTCCAAGCCTTCCCGAATCTGAGCGATTTTATCGTGCAGATACTGTGCAAAATCCTCAGCCTGCCCTTGCAAGGGGTCTTCCCGCACTCTCTGATGTAGGAGGGAGCGAGTCACCCTAAACAAGGCGGCTGGGCGGTTATCTGCCGATGCAATAAGAGCGGAAAAGTGGTTACGCTTTGCCACTTTTATCGCCACTAGATAGGTCTTAATATGAGACCTAACTAGTGTTCGGTCGGATTCGGAGCGACTAGCCCTCCAACCACTCTCTAGGCGTCTTTTCCGGCGCTTCATCTCCCTCAGCTCCTCGGAAAACCAAGGGGCCAGGCAGGTTCGGCGTCGGGTCAGAGGCCGCAAAGGCACGACTCGGTCCAGAGCACCGGCGGCCGTCCTATCCCAGGCAGCCACCAGATCTTCAGCCGAGTCGTGAGCCAGAGTTTCAGGAACTGGCCCAAGCTCCCTCTGGAACCTATCAGGATCCATCAGGCGCCTGGGGCGGAACCACCTGGTTGGTTCCGCCTCCCTGCAGTGGGGTGCAGCGGTCAAAAGGTCCAGCCTCAGGAGAGAATGGTCCGACCATGACAGGGGTTCAATAACTATATCCCTATATCCAGACCACTCAGCCACTGACCAGAGATAAAAACCAAGTCCAGAGTGTGTCCTCCCACGTGAGTGGGGCCATGAATTAATTGTGTCAGGTCCATGGCTGTCATGGAAGCCATAAACTCCCGAGCCATCCCAGACGCCTCACCGGTAGACGGCAGGTTGAAATCCCCCATGACCAAAAGTCTGGGGGTATCAACCGCCACCCCGGCAATAACATTGAGAAGCTCGGGCAGGGCCGCTGTCAGGTGGCAGGGAGCCAGGTATGCAATCAGCAGGCCCACCTGCATCCCATGGCTCCACTTCACCAGGAGAGACTCACATCCGGCTATCTGAGGTACAGTGGCCTCCCTCGGATCAAGACCTTCCTTTATAACGACCGCCACCACCCCACCCCTGCCCTTGGCCCTTGGCTGATGGAATGCGCGGAAACCTGGTGGGCACATCTCTACGAGGGGGACCCCCCCCCCGTCTTGGCCCAGCCAGGTCTCTGTAATACCTGCCAGACAAGAATGACATCAGACCCACACTCACGAGAGCCACACAGGATGTAACCACCACACATCCACGCAGAAAGCAGACTCAAACCCACACTGAGGATGAGGCACGACCGCGGACCAGAAGCCAGACCACAGCTGCATCATTAGCCTCTTTAAACCTCCCCAATCCATACATGAAGCAGACTGACACCCACCATGAATAGGTAGCACAGCCACGAACACGAAGCCAAACAACAGCAACACAGCTCACCAGCTCAAATCCCCCTGCTACTCAGACTAACCCGAGCACAACCAAGCCCCCACCTAAATAGAACCCATCCAATCAGAGCACAGCCAACCCCCCATCCAATCAGGGCACAGTCAAACCCCCAACCAATCAGAACACACCTCCACCCAATCAGAACACAGCCAAGCTCCCACCCAATCAGTTCACACCCACACTGGCAGTTAAAAGGAAGAAACAGCTGCGATCACACATATTGCTCCTAGAAGCACGAAGCCGAAGACACCAGCCTGAAGATGACGAATGAGACTTTGTCGAAACGTTGCCAAGAAACCTCCAATTTTACACGGGAGAAAACCCGAATAACCAAAGACCTATGTATGTATGTATGTATGTATGTATGTATGTATATATATTCTGAGGTTTTCGCGGGTATTTGTATGTAGGTCTTTGGTTACTCGGGTTTTCTCCTGTGTAAAATTGGAAGTGTCTTGGGGACGTTTCGACAAAGTCTCATTCGTCATCTTCAGGCTGGTGTTTTCTGCTTCGTGCTTCTAGGAGCAATGTGAGATCGCAGCTGTTTCTTCCTTTTAACTACTGGTGGGGGTGTGAACTGATTGGGTGGAGGTGTGTTCTCAAACCCCCAACCAATCAGAACACACCTCCACCCAATCAGAACACAGCCAAGCCCCCACCCAATCAGTTCACACCCCCACTGGCAGTTAAAAGGAAGAAACAGCTGCAATCACACACATTGGATCTCACATTGCTCCTAGAAGCACGAAGCCGAAAACACCAGACTGAAGATGACGATGAGACTTCGTTGAAACGTCGCCAAGACACTTCCAATTTTATGCGGGAGAAAACCCGAATAACCAAAGACCTATATAACAACTTTCCGGCTGCGGGGCTGCCGAAGAATTTGTCTTCCTTATAGCACCGGATGTCCCCACGAAGCAACCCGAGTGTGTTTTATTTACATCAAGTTGCTAGGCATGTTGGAGGAACCAGGGGACAAACAAATTGTGAAATAACAGAATAACAGAGTTGGAAGGGACCTTGGAGGCCTTCTAGTCTGACTCCCTGCTCAAGCAAGACCTCCAAAGTGCCTTCCAATTCTGTTATTCTGTTCTGTTTAAAGAGATCGTATACCATTCTGAACAAATGGCAGTCCAATCTCTTGGAGCACCCATAACTTCTGGTGGCAAGCTGTTCCACTGGTTAATTGTCCTCACTTTCTCAATTTCTCCTTAATTCCAGGTTGCTTCTCTCCTTAATTAGTTTCCATCCATTGTTTCTTGTCCTGCCTTCTGGTGCTTTGGAAAATGAGTTCACCCTCTCTTTTTTGGGGCAACCCCTCAAATACTGGAATACTGCTCTCATGTCACCCCAAATCCTTCTTTTCATTAAACTAGACATACCCGATTCCTGCAACCATTCTCCGTATATTTTAGCCTCCTTCTCACAATATTGTCGGAACGGTGAAAACAATTAAACCTGGCTGCTTTTCCATTTTTGCAAACAAGAGAAAGGAAGCATTAAGAAAAATACTGCCATTTCCGCAGGACGCCTGGAGATTAAATTTTTATTTTTATTGGGGTTTTTTCTCCAGAGGCTGAAAACATGCCAGACTTAACTCTTAGCAATTTTACGGCCTTCCGGACTCTGTATAATTTCACGCCTGATGCTCTGGCTTCTTTTTTATGAATTGCGTTTTTGCAAAGCTCACGGACCCCAATCAGACTTTATTTCCCACCCAAAGTGGGACCATGATGCCTCAATGCCTCAGGGATCAAGCCGATAAGAGAGAGAGAGATGAAAGAGAGAGAGAGAGAGAGAGAGATGAGAGAGAAAAAGGGAAAGAGACAAGGGGAAAGAGGAAAAGAGAGAGATTGAAAGAGGGAGAGAGAGATGAGAGGGAGAAGAGGGAGAGAGAGATGAGAGAGAAAGAGAGGCTGAAGGAGGGAGAGATGAGAGAGGGGAGAGAGAGAGATTGAAAGAGAGGGAGAAAGAGAAAGAGGAGAGAAAGAGGGAGAGAGATTGAAAAAGGGAGAGAAAGATATAAGAGAGAGAGGGGGGAAGAGAAAGAGGGAGATTGCAAGAGGGAGAGAGAGGGAAAGAGGGAGAGATTGAAAAAGGGGGAGAGAGATGAGAGAGAGAAAGGGAAAGAGAGAGTGGGAAAGAGGGAGAGAGAGATGAGAGAGAGAAGAGGGAGAGAGATGAGAGAGAAAGAGGGAAAGAGAGAGATTGAAGGAGGGAGAGAGGAGAGAAAGATTGAAAGAGAAAGGAGAGAGGAGAGAAAGAGGGAGAGATTGAAAAAGGGAGAGAGAGATATGAGAGAGAGAAAGAGAAAGAGGAGAGAAAGGAGAGAAAGAGGGAGAGAGATTGAAAGAGGGAGAGAAAGAGAGGGAAAGAGAGATTGAAAAAGGGAGAAAGAGATGAGAGAGAGACTGAAAGATGGAGAGATGAGAGAGAGGGAAAGAAAGAGAGAGACTGGAAGAGGGATAGAGATGAGAGAGAGACTGAAAGAGGGAGAGATGAGAGAGGGAAAGAGAGAGATTGAAAGAAGGAGAGAAGAGAGATTGAAAGAGAGAGAGAGGAAAAGAGAAAGAGGAGAGGAGAGAAAGAGAGATACTGAAAAAGGGAGAGAGAGAGAGTTGAGAGAGAGAGAAGAGGGAAAGAGAGAAATTAAAAGAGGTAGCGATGAGAGAGAGAGAGAGAGACAGAGCAAAGAGAGAGAGACATTTGAGATATATATATATATAAAAATAAAAAAATATATATCATAGTAACCCTGTTGGATCTGCAAATACAGACGGCCGGCACAAAGAATTAAAAGGGAGAGCAAAATCAAATCTTGTTTTCATTAGAACAGCTGGATTAAAAAAAAAAAATCTCACAAAAGGGAAAATCTAGCCCGGAAAGTTTCCGACTCTTCTGGAGGCTTCAAACAACGACCGAACGTCAAAAGGGGAGGAAAAAAAAAACCGCAGCGGGAGATTGTTAATCAGGCTGACACTCAAACAAACCCTTTACGGGGTTGAGCTAATGATACCTCCTCCGCATTTTGCCAACCTGCTTGATACCGAGTTTCTGTAGTCTTCGCGGAGTCTTGCAAGTCCGTTTTTGAGCCCCTAACTGCAGAAATGAGCAACGCTAAATTTGGCAGGAAGCAAAGGTTTACGCCGCCCAGGTAAGTCGCGTTGCAGGCTTTAGGGAGGGAGAAATAAATTCAAATAACGCCCTCCACAGAGCATATATTTTCTTTGACCGACGCCCCGATATTACAGAGGCCATTCGGTCTAGTGGTTAAGCACCAGGTTACAGCGGGAGGTGGTGAGTTCTAGTTCAGTTTAAGCAGGGAAAGCTGGCTGGGTGATTTTGGGACAATTACCAGGAGACGGTGAGTTCTAGTCCTTCCTTAACCGTGAAAGCCAGTTGGATGATTTGGGGCCAATCACCGGGAGACGGCGAGTTCTAGTCCTGCCTGAAATGAGGAATGATCCATGAGCAACTGAGCGAATGAAGGAATAACTGAATAAATAAAAGTATTTGGATTAAAAAGTCATTTAACTAGCTTTATCTAGCTAGCCGGTGCCAGGGGCATCTGCAGGAGCATTGAGGCAGGGAATTTAAAAAGTCAGGATGGAAACGGGAGCATTTTTCCAGCTTCTAGTTCAGTCGGTATCCATCTTGGTAACTTTTAAGATGTGTGGGTTTCAACCATGGGTGAAATGCTCCCGGTTCGGACCGGATCACCCGATCCGGTGGCGATGGAAGCAGGTAGTTCGGAGAACCGGGCCCCCTGCGCCCCCCCAATGCCTAGTTGAGCCGCGCGATCATCAGAGGCTTTTTTTTTACTTTTAAAAGCATTTTTTCTACAACCTCATTGGCCGAAAAAAGTATTATTATTATTATTATTATTATTATTATTATTATTATTATTATTATTTATTATTATTATTTATTATTATTATTAATTATTATTATTAATTATTATTAATAATAATTAATTAAATTTATATACCGCCCTACTCCCAAAGGACTCAGGGCGTTGAACAGCCAAAAGATAAAATATACATAATACAAACGTTAAAAACCATTTAAAATACATTAAATACTTTGGCCCAAAGCAAATTTAAAACACCCCAATTTATAAGACAAATTTAAAAATAGCAATTTAAAAGGGAAGTTAAAAATGCTTTTAAAAGTAAAAAAAAAAAAAAAGCCTCAGATGATCGGACGACGGCTCAGCTGGGATCGTCAAAGCCTTTTAAAAGCATTTTTTTCTACAACCTCTCGAAGAGGTTGTAGAAAAAATGCTTTTAAAAGTAAAAAAAAAAAGTTGGCCACGCCCACCCAGTCACATTACCCCACCACCACCAAGCCACGCCCACAGAACTGGTAGTAGCAAATTTTACATTTCACCCCTGGCTTCAACTCCCAGAATTGCCCAGCCAGCCTTGCTACCTGTAATGTCCTAGGTGTTGTGGCTCCGTTACCTGAGCCTGTGTCATCGGCAGGAGAGGACTCCGAGAGTGAAGGAGAGGAGTTGGCAAGGCCTCCCCTCTCTCCAGGACCCTCCTCTCTGGCAATGCCTTCGGTGCCCGCTGAAGGGCAAGAGATAGGGCCGGGGCCAAGCACGTCCGCACAGCCACAGGTGGACAGTGATGAGAGTAATGAGTCTTGGCTGGATCCACGCCAGCGTCGCAGAGAAAAGCGCGCGCAACAGAAGAAAAGGCGTGCCCGAGATTAGGCTGAGTCACTGGACCACACCCCACAAAGTATAAAAGGGAGCATGGTGGCCAGTCAAACCTTGTGACGAACAAAGCTGAAAGCTTCCACACCATTCTGCATTGCCGGACTTTTGCTATAGACTTTGCTGGATTATCTTTGGACTTGATTGACTTATTGAGCTGTTTCTTTTGATGTACCAGAAGCGGGGAGAAGTTATCTCTCCTCTTCGTAAATAATAAACTCTTGGCAGGCAGCCATTAGGTTGTTGCCAAGTTCCGTTATCATAAGGAAAAGGATTTTGTCAGCTGGTTTAGTCTTTAACCCTTGAACGTCTGTGCGTATGGGACGGGGACAGAACACTAGCACTGATTATGTTATCTATTTGGGTCATGAAACGTCTGCAAGAAAACTATCAAGCTCAGACAGCACCAAGGAACCCCACAGTCCTCCTCCACACCTCCTCCTCCTCTCCACAAAGCCCACTCCCTTCTAGCACGGATGATGTCCCTTAATTGGCTGGTTAAACATCTGCAAGAAAACCACCCACCTCAGGGAGCATCCTAGACCAGGGGTATCAAACTCAAGGCCCGGGGGCCGGATCCAGTCCACAGGGTGCTTAGATTTGGCCCGCGGGGCCGCCCTGGAAACAGCAAAGGACTGGCCTGCAGTGCCTCTGCCAGCGAAAATGGAGCTCGGGACGGCCATGTGCAGTCTACCCGGGCTCTGTTTTCGGCCGCAATGGCTTCCTGCAGCTCTCTGCTAGAGAAAATGGATCCCGGGCGGGCAGCACGCGGCCTCCCCCAACTCCATTTTCAGAAGTGGGCTGCAGGAGGCTGTCACAGTTTAAAAACGGGAGCCTTGATGAGTGACGTCGAGCGGGCCACGCCCACCCCAGCCACGCCCACCCCGTCCCCCTGAGGTCAAACACAACCCTGATGTGGCCCTCAATGAAATTGAGTTTGACACCCGTGTCCTAGACAAAACCAAGTTCCCAAAATGCTACGGAATTTCTAGAAGCCTGGCCTTCTGAAAAATCAAGCCATCAACAGGCACATAGAGGTAAACCATATTTACATGCCATGCAAAAAAAGACCATTGAAAAAAATGAAAGATACCACCACCGCCTTGCCAGCAATCAACACCCCAAACAAGCAGAGGTTAACTCCAGGATGAATACTAGCCTAACAACCAGTGGTGGGTTTCAAACATGTTTTACTACCAGTTCTGTGGGTGTGGCTTGGTGGGCGTGGCATGGCTTGGTGGGCGTGGCAGAAGGATACTGTAAAATCTCCATTCCCACCCCACTCCAGGGGAAGGATACTGTAAAATCTCCATTCCCTCCTCACTCCAGGGGAAGGTTACTGAAAAATCCCCATTTCCTCCCGATCGGCTGGGACTTGGGAGGCAGAGAATAGATGCGGGCGGGGCCAGTCGGAATTTTTACTACCGGTTCTCCGAACTACTCAAAATTTCCGCTACCGGTTCTCCGAACTACTCAAAATTTCCGCTACCGGTTCTCCGAACTACTCAAAATTTCCGCTACCGGTTCTCCGAACTACTCAAAATTTCCGCTACCGGTTCTCCGAACTACTCAAAATTTCTGCTACCGGTTCTCTGAACTACTCAAAATTTCCGCTACCGGTTCTCCGAACTACTCAAAATTTCCGCTACCGGTTCTCCAGAACTGGTCAGAACCTGCTGAAACCCTCCTCTGCTAACAACCCATAAGTAAACGATACCCCGACCTAGGAACTTCAATACACAACATTCACACAACCTGCAACGGCTGAAGAAATAAGCCACGTTCTGACAATGGGGAGCGCCTAAGACGGGGGACGGCCAACGATGCCACCTTTTTATGACCCGTGGACTTCAACTTCCCAGAATTCCCCAGCCAGCTAGGCTCGCTTCTTACAGGCCATCCAAACCCCATTTTAACCAGGCAAGTATTTTTGATGGAAACCAGGTTCAACACTTGACCAAAACTGTAAACTATGCTGGGGTGAATCTTAATTAGGAGCAGACAAAGGGGGGGGGGATCTGTGATACATCTTCCACGCATTTTTGGCATGGCGTATTTTTTTCCATCGTGTTTCTTCTCTCTTCAAACCCACCCCGTTCCCTCCCGAAATATACCCATCGCACCCATTTCTCGGTTTAACCCTTGCCAATGCCTTTCGGCCTTGGAGAAATTTCCCATCCAGATGTGTCTCTTTTTAAACAACTGGAATGTTCGGTAACACCACACAAGGCCCATAAAGCTTATGGGTGGTCCTCGACTTACAACAGTTCGTTTATAGCGACCGTTCGAAGTTACAACGGCCCTGAGAAAAGTGACTTAAGCGTAAGCGTTTTTCGCGCTTACAATGGTAGTAGCATCCCCGTGGTCACAATTCAGATGCTCGGCAACCGACTCAAGGGTGAAATGTAAAATCTGTTACAACCGGTTCTGTGGGCGTGGCTTGGTGGTGGTGGGTAATGTGACTGGGTGGGCCTGGCCAACTTTTCTTTTTTTTAACTTTTCAAAGCATTTTTTCAAATGTTTTGAAAAGCCTCTGCCGATCAGGCAACTCAGCTGGGATCGTCAGAGACGCTTTTAAAAAAATGCCTCTCTGACGATCAGGCAACTCAGCTGGGATCGTCTGACGATCAGGCAACTCAGCTGGGATCGTCAGAGACTTTTCAAAGCATTTTTCTTACCACCTCTTCGGCCAAGAGGTTGCAGAAAAAAATGCTTTTAAAAGCCTCTGACGATTCCAGCTGAGCCGTGCGATCATCAGACGCTTTTTTTTTTTACTTTTAAAAGCATTTTTTCGTCGGAAGAGGTTGTAGAAAAAATGCTTTTAAAAGTAATTTTAAAAAAAGCCTCTGATGATCGTGCGGCTCAGCTGGGCATGGTGGTGGGGGGCACAGGGATTTTTGGTACTGGTTCTCCGAACCACCCGCCTCCATCGCTACCGGATCAGGCGATCCGGTCCGAACCGAGAGCATTTCACCCCTGAACTGACTCGCACTTACGATGGCAGTTGCAACCCCTTCTCACGAGCAAAGTGTCCATGGTGAAACCCGATTCGCTTAACAACCGTGTGACTAACTGAAAAACTGCAGTGATTCTCACTTAATAACTATGGCAACTAAGGGTCGTAAAATGGGGCAAAACTCAACCAGGGTCTTGCCTACTAACGGAACTTTTTGGGCTCAATTGTGGTCGTAAGTCGAGAGCTAGCTGTAGTCCTCTTCTTAAGAGAGCAACTGTTAGAAGTTACAAGGGACCTACCTAAGGGAAAGCAGCTCTTAATACAGCAAGCAACGGGTTGGGATAGATGACCTCTATGGCCCCTTGCAAGATTAGGATTTTTCTACCCACAAAGGGAAACTCTCACACTAGTGGATTTACAAAAGGAGGAATGATCAGACCCATATTGCTTTATCCTTTCAAGTCCTCCAAGTTGCCACAAAAAAAATAAAAAATAAAAGAATTCTCCTTTAATTTTTTGGAAGGGGGTAAAAAAATTCTTTTCTGCTTGAGGGAAGAAACCACATCTGGCCGGGCCAGGTTTCAGCCAGATGTGAATGTATATAGAATACTTTTTTTTTTTTTAAATCCCTCCTCCAAATATCTTCCTGAAAAGTAGAGACGACAGAAGAGGAGGAAAAAACATAAAGAGACGTGCAGCCGGAGAATGTTTGGCTCAAATTAGGCCCCTCTCCAACAGTTAAAAGAAAAGGAGAATTTATCCAAGCAAAAATGACTCCCTTTTTTTCTAAGTCTGTATTTCCTAAATTTAAATTTAAAAATCTCTCTGTGAGTGAGTGTCTGTATGTCTACTGATATCTATCATCCCTCTCCCTATCTCTCTCTCTCATCCATCCCTCTATTACCACTATTATTTCTCTCATCTCTCTCATCCATCCATCCCTGCCTTTCTTTCTTTCTCTCTCTTTCTATCCATCCATCCATATCTACCATCTATCATCTTTCTTTTTCTTCTTCTCATGTCTCTCTCATCCATCCATCTCTCTATTACCTCTACCATCTCTCTCATCTCTCATCCATCCATCCCTGCCTTTCTTTCTTTCTCTCTCTCTTTCTATCTATCCATCTATCCATATCTACCATCTATCTATCTATCTATCATTTATCTATCATCTTTCTTTTTCTTCTTCTCATGTCTCTCTCATCCATCCATCTCTCTATTACCTCTATCATTTCTCTCATCTCTCTCATCCATCCATCCATGTCTGTCTATCATCTATCCATCCATCCATCCATCCATTTCCTTCTTCTTCTTCTCTCTCCTCTCTCTCTCATCCATCCGTTACCTCTATCATTTCTCTCATTTCTCCCATCCATCCATGTCTGTTTATCTATCTATATTTCTTCTTCTTTTTCTCCTCTCTCTCTCTCTCTCCCTATCTATCTACCTCTCTATTACCTCTATCATTTCTCTCATGTCTCCCATCCATCCCTGTCTATCTATCAACCATCTATCTATTTCTTCTTCTTCTTTCTCTCTCTTTCTCTCTCTCTCTTTCTATACGGCACACTACAGTTCCCATCATCCCCATCCAGCACATCAGACACGTCGTCCAAAAAGACAGGAAAGGCAGTGCGATTCCTGTAAAGCCCATTTTTCTGTTTCCCACCCACCCCCCTCTGCTTTCCATGCAGCGAAAATCTCACAAAGACCAGAGGAAATAACCCTTAAAATAAAAAGTACGATAAGGATGGGAAAAATTCCCATCCATGCCACCAGCACCATTTTCACGGCTGTGAAAACCTGGATGGCTGCTAACAATTTGTAGGGTTTTTTTTTCTCCCCCTTTCTGAAGAAGAAATCCCACCTGTGTTTTGATTTTTTTTGGACTAGGAATGTGCCTCCTTTCTCCACCCCGTTCAGACAGTGTTAAAAACAAAAGCAGGAAAAACCCTTTTGACAACTTAAAACTAACAAAAGAGGCTGCAGGATGTTTGGCTGGTGGGGGGAAAAAAAATTCAATTTAAACAACTTCAGGAGTGGGAAAAATTAAAGTCACAGCAGCAGCCATCTAGAGACTGTGCAGCATTTTTAATCTAAATTTGCAATCGTGGGAAGATTTATAAAGCTGTCAGGAGCTGAGCGTAACCTCTAACCCTTTACTGCCTTCCAGAAAGCCCTTAAAATGTGGTTTTTCCAACAAGCTTGAGAATCTTCCGGTAATAAAGAGCTGGCATCTGTTGGCTGCATTATGGGTAATATTCTCTGCTCGCGGTCTTGTTTTTAATGTAGTTTTATTGTTTTATTACTTGCAACTGGTTTTGCAGTAGGTTTTAATAGCAGGTTTTACCATACACTGGCTAGAATCATTTTGGGTGAGGTGGTTTGCGATGGATGGATGGGTGGGTGGGTGGGTGGAAGAAAGGAAGGAAGGAAGGAAGGAAGGAATGAGAGGGAGGGAGGGAAGGAAGGAAGGAAGAAGGGGAGGGGAGGAAATAGGTGGATGGGAGGGAAAGAGGAAAAAAGGGAAAGAAGAATAAAAGGAAGGAGGGAAGAATGGCAGCAGGTAGAAGGAAAAAACATGTGGAAGAAAGCAAAATAAGGGAAGAAGGAAGAAAAAGAGAAGGAAGGATAAGTAAGACAAGTGGAATGAGGAAGGAAGGAAGGAAAAAGGAAGGAAGGAAGGAAATATACAGGTGGACTGGAGGGAGGGAGGAAAAGAGGGAAAGAAGAATAAAAGAAGGAAAGGAAGGAAATGGGAAAAGGAAGGAGGGAAGAATGGCAGCAGGTAGGAGGAAAAAAGAAAAAGTCTGGAAGAAAGCAAAAGAAGGGAAGAAGGAAGAGAAAGAGAAGGAAGAATAAATAAGACAAGTGGAAGAAGGAAGGAAGGAAGGAAAAAGGAAGGAAGGAAATATATACAGTCAGGTCCAGAAATATTGGGAGATCAACACAATTCTAACATCTTTGGCTCTATACACCACCACAATGGAGTTGGAATGAAACAAACACAATGTGCGTTAACTGCAGACTGTCAGCTTTAATTTAAGGGTATGTACATCCAACTCAGGTGAACGGTGTAGGATTTACAGCAGTTTGCATACGTGCCTCCCTCTTGTTAACTGACCAAAAGTAATGGGACAGAATAATAATCATAAATCAAACTTTCCTTTCTTAATACTTGGTTGCAAATCCTTTGCAGTCAATCACAGCCTGAAGTCTGGAATGCATAGACATCACCAGACGCTGGGTTTCATCTCTGGTGATGCTCTGCCAGGCCTCTACTGCAACTGTCTTCAGTTCCTGCTTGTTCTTGGGGCATTTTCCCTTCAGTTTTGTCTTCAGCAAGTGAAATGCATGCTCAATGGGATTCAGGTCAGGTGATTGACTTGGCCATTGCATAACATTTCACTTCTGTCCCTTCAAAAACTCTTTGGTTGCTTTTGCAGTATACTTTGGGTCATTGTCCATCTGCACTGTGAAGCGCCGTCCAATGAGTTCTGCAGCATTTGCTGCTGAATGTGAGCAGATAATATTGCCCGAAACACTTCAGAATTCATCCTGCTGCTTTTGTCAGCAGTCACATCATCAATAAATACAAGAGAACCAGTTCCATTGGCAGCCATACATGCCCACGCCATGACACTACCACCACCATGCTTCACGGATGAGGTGGTATGCTTAGGATCATGAGCAGTTCCTTTCCTTCTCCATTCTCTTCTCTTCCCATCACTCTGATACAAGTTGATCTTGGTCTCATCTGTCCGTAGGATCTTGTTCCAGAACTGTGAAGGCTTTGTTAGATGTTGTTTGGCAAACTCTAATCTGGCCTTCCTGTTTTTGAGGCTCACCAATGGTTTACATCTTGTGGTGAACACTCTGTATTCAGTCTGGTGAAGTCTTCTCTTGATTGTTGACTTCGACACACATACACCTACCTCCTGGAGAGTGTTCTTGATCTGGCCAACTGTTGTGAAGGGTGTTTTCTTCACCAGGGAAAGAATTCTTCGGTCATCCACCACACTTGTTTTCCGTGGTCTCCCGGGTCTTTTGGTGTTGCTGAGCTCACCGGTGCATTCCTTCTTTTTGAGAATGTTTCAAACAGTTGTTTTGGCCACGCCTAATGTTCTTGCTATCTCTCTGATGGGTTTGTTTTGTTTCTTCAGCCTAATGATGGCTTGCTTCACTGATAGTGACAGCTCTTTGGATCTCATCTTGAGAGTTGACAGCAACAGATTCCAAATGCAAATAGCACACTTGAAATGAACTCTGGGCCTTTTATCTGCACATTGTAATTGGGGTATTGAGGGAATATCACACACCTGGCCATGGAACAACTGAGAAGCCAATTGTCCCATTACTTTTGGTCCCTTAACAAGTGGGAGGCACATGTACAAACTGCTGTAAGTCCTACACTGTTCACCTGAGTTGGATATACATACCCTCAAATTAAAGCTGACAGTCTGCAGTTAACGCACATTGTGTTTGTTTCATTCCAACTCCACTGTGGTGGTGTATAGAGCCAAAGATGTTAGAACTGTGTCAATGTCCCAATATTTCTGGACCTGACTGTAGGTGGATGGGAGGGAGGGAGGAAAAGAGGAAAAGAAGAATAAAAGAAGGAAAAGGGAAAAGGAAGGAGGGAAGAATGGCAGCAGGTAGGAGGAAAAAAGAAAAAGTGTGGAAGAAAGCAAAAGAAGGGAAGAAGGAAGAGAAAGAGAAGGAAGAATAAATAAGACAAGTAGAATGAGGAAGGAAGAGAGGAAGAGAGGAAGGAAGGAAGGGGCAAAACACACACATCGATCACTTATATCCACTGCATATCAAGTTCTTTTACAATTCAACGTTTTGAGAAGAGAAGACCTAACTCACTTTATGTGGGAATTTGTGGGATAAGCTCCTAAAACATGGTAGGAGTTTGGGATGGGGTGGGGGGTCACCTGGGGTACAGGGGAATTGTCCCAGATTAATAGACACTTCCTTCCTTCCTTCCTTCCTTCCTTCCTTCCTTCCTTCCTTTTCCTTTCTTTCCTTTCCTTTTCTTTTTTCTCATCAGATACATAGATGTAGCTATATTAATCTATATATGTAGATAGGTAGAGATAGATAGATGGATAATGATAGATAGATAGATAGATAGATAGATAGATAGATAGATACTGTAGGTCTCAAACTGAGGCCACAAATGACAAGGGAAAATTATAACCACAAGACAGCTTGGGACTAAAGCCCTTCAGCGCTTGTCTAAGAAATTCTAAATTTCTTAGAATTTAGGGCACGGTGGATAAAAATAAATGATTTTTTTTTAAAAATCAAATTTTTTAAAATTTAAATCGCATTTTTTTGATTTAAATCGGATTTTTTTGATTTTTATCGAATTTATTTTAATAAAAAACTTTTGAGGTAAAAAATCTATCGTGAGATAGTTTTTTGTTTAAGATACATAAATAATTTAGTTTATTCAGCATGAAACGGAGCTTAGTTATGTAGCACGAGGCTGTATATTCTGCAACACTGGGACTATCGGTGAGTCAACAGCGGGTCAAAGGAGTAGCAGAGATGACAGTTGCTCTTTAACAATTATGATTTAAATCGAGTTGATTTAAATCAAGCCTTTTTACTAGGGATTTAAATCATGATTTAAATTGTGATTTAAATCAACTCGATTTAAATAAAATCCACCCTGATTTAGGGCATCAGAACTTCACCCCGCAGGCCAATATAATTAAGACTTCCATCTTCTTTTCTCGTTCTCTCTGCCGAGCGGGAGAACACATCTGGCCAACATCTGGATCCGTTGCCAGCAAAAGATTTTGGGCTGCCTACCCTGGATCATTCAGCATTCACCTTTCTGGTGCCCCAATGGGTCTTAATTTAAAGGGGGGAGGAGGAAGGATTGGGGTGATTTCTCCCCGCTTTCCCCCCCCCCCGCCAAACTGTTCAGGCCCCCAACCTGGGTCAGCCCCTTTGAGGGGAGAGAAGAAGGATGCTGCGGTTGCTAGGCACCCAGCAGTCACCTAGCAACTGTCGGTAGTGGGAACAGAGCACCAGGTCAACCTACATCCTTCTCTCTTGGCGAAGATGGCAGATTTCCCCCCCCCCACTTCCTATTGTGGTTTACTACCTCGAGTTTACAACGTTGCCAGCTGTAGTCACAGGAAGACACAATGGGGGCCAAAAGGCATCCGTCATAAGACGAGGATTACCTGTCCGGGCTTGTATGGGCCTCGCGGACCTTGCAAAATCAGAACTGAGAACAGTTTACAATTCATCCTCGACTTAACAACTGTTCGTTTAGTGTTTAAAAGTTACAACGGCCCGGAAAAAAGTAACGTTTTTCACAGTTATGACCGTTGAAACATCACTAGGGTCAGGTGATCCAGCCAGCATGGTTTAAGATGAATGGAGTTCAATCCCCAGAATTCCCCAGCCAGCATGCTTTAAGAGGGATGGACTTCCACTCCCAGAATTCCCCAGTCAGCAATGCTTTAAGAGGGATGGACTTCCACTCCCAGAATCCCCCAGCCAGCAATGCTTTAAGATGGATGGACTTCCACTCCCAGAATCCCCCAGCCAGCAATACGTTAAGAGGGATGGACTTCCACTCCCAGAATCCCCCAGCCAGCAATACGTTAAGAGGGATGGACTTCCACTCCCAGAATCCCCCAGCCAGCAATGCTTTAAGATGGATGGACTTCCACTCCCAGAATCCCCCAGCCAGCAATACGTTAAGAGGGATGGACTTCCACTCCCAGAATCCCCCAGCCAGCAATGCTTTAAGAGGGATGGACTTCCACTCCCAGAATCCCCCAGCCAGCAATGCTTTAAGAGGGGTGGACTTCCACTCCCAGAATCCCCCAGCCAGCAATGCTTTAAGAGAGATGGACTTCCATTCCCAGAATCCCCCAGCCAGCAATGCTTTAAGAGGGATGGACTTCCACTCCCAGAATTCCCCAACCAGCAATGCTTTAAGAGGGATGGACTTCCACTCCCAGAATCCCCCAGCCAGCAATGCTTTAAGAGGGATGGACTTCCACTCCCAGAATCCCCCAGCCAGCAATGCTTTAAGAGAGATGGACTTCCATTCCCAGAATCCCCCAGCCAGCAATGCTTTAAGAGGGATGGATTTCCACTCCCAGAATTCCCCAGTCAACTGGTTTAAGGTGGGTGGACTTCCAGAATTCCCCAGCCAGCCTGCTTTAATAGGGGAGGACTTCCACTCCCAGAATTCCCCAGCCAGCCTTGCTTTAAGATAGGTGGACTTCAACTCCCAGAATCCCTCTGCCAGGAAATCCATACATTTTAAAGTTGCGAAGTTTGAAAAACTCTGAGAATGATGGAGAATTTAGTTGGGAGTGAGGGAGAGAACTGGAAGGAAAGGCAGGGTGGGTTATTGAGAGGCAGATGACATTGGGAGGCAGAGAATAAGGCCCTCGTTAATTAGCAATTGCAATGTGCTAATTGTAAAGTGTTCTGTAAACAGCGAATCTCAGAAACTGAAGAGGACCCCACCCCATTTCTAATGAGTTCATTAAGCTGGAGGGAGGGAGGGAAGGGAGGAAGGAAGGAAGGAAAAAAGAGAAGAGGGGAGGAAAGAAAGAAAGAAAGAAAGAAAGAAAGAAAGAAAGAAAGAAAGAAAGAAAGAGGGAGAGAGGGAAGAGGGAGAGAGGAAGGAAGGAAGGAAAGGGGAAGGAGGGAGGAAGAAAAGAAAGAGAAGGAAGAGAAGGAAAGGGGAAGGAGGGAGGAAGAAAAGAAAGAGAAGGAAGAGGGAATTTATCCAATCTAAGGCACAGCACATTTTTTTAGGAATTCATTTCTTAAAGACTTCATATTTTTGTTTTAATATAGAATATTCTTGTAGCCGATTAAACCAAGAAAGCAAAACAGCGCCGAAAATACAAAGATCACAGCAAAATCCCAGGGCTTTTCTGCAAGCCAAAGACCCTGAAGAGGGAGCCCGTGCCAGATCCAATTTTCGATACGGTCCATAAAGGAAGTTATTAAAACCACAAAGCCTTTCTTTTCAATTCAGTAGGAGAAATTATATATATATATATATATATATATATATATATATATATATATATATATATATATATATATATATATATATATATGAGACCACGAAGCAATTCTTGCAAGCCAAGATTAACTATAATGACCAATGCTACCTAATTCATCTATTGGGACTACCTCTCCCATCTCTTGCAGTTGGGGATGATGGGGCCATCCACCAAAGGGCATTGGCTATCATTCAACTCTACATCCCGAGGACCAACAGGTAGTCCTTGACTTAGAACTTCATTTAGCAACCATTTAAAGATAAATGATCCAAAGTCACCCAGCCAGCTTCCTTGCCTAAGGCAGGATTAGAACTCTCAGTTTCCTAGTCAGAGGAAACTGGGAGTTCAAATGGCTCAGAGTCATCTAGCCGGCTTCCTTGCCTAAGGCGGGACTAGAACTCCCAGTCTCCTGGTGATTGGTCCAAAGTCACCCAGCCGGCTTCCTTGCCTAAGGCAAAACTAGAACTCCCAGTTTCCTAGTGATTGGCTTAGAGTCATCCAGCTGGCTTCTTTGCCTAAGGTGGGACTAGAACTCCCAGTCTCCTGGTGATCGGTCCAAAGTCACCCAGCGGGCTTCCTTGCCGAAGGCAGAATTAGAACTCCCAGTTTCCTAGTCAGAGGAAACTGGGAGTTCAAATGGCTCAGAGTCATCTAGCCGGCTTCCTTGCCTAAGGCGGGACTAGAACTCCCAGTCTCCTGGTGATTGGTCCAAAGTCACCCAGCCGGCTTCCTTGCCTAAGGCAGAACTAGAACTCCCAGTTTCCTAGTGATTGGCTTAGAGTCATCCAGCTGGCTTCTTTGCCTAAGGTGGGACTAGAACTCCCAGTCTCCTGGTGATCGGTCCAAAGTCACCCAGCGGGCTTCCTTGCCTAAGGCAGAACTAGAACTCCCAGTTTCCTAGTGATTGGCTCAGAGTCATCCAGCTAGCGTCTTTGCCTAAGGTGGGACTAGAACTCCCAGTCTCCTGGTGATCGGTCCAAAGTCACCCAGCGGGCTTCCTTGCCTAAGGCAGGATTAGAACTCTCAGTTTCCTAGTCAGAGGAAACTGGGAGTTCAAATGGCTCAGAGTCATCTAGCCGGCTTCCTTGCCTAAGGCGGGACTAGAACTCCCAGTCTCCTGGTGATTGGTCCAAAGTCACCCAGCCGGCTTCCTTGCCTAAGGCAGAACTAGAACTCCCAGTTTCCTAGTGATTGGCTCAGAGTCATCCAGCTAGCGTCTTTGCCTAAGGTGGGACTAGAACTCCCAGTCTCCTGGTGATTGGTCCAAAGTCACCCAGCCGGCTTCCTTGCCTAAGGCAGAACTAGAACTCCCAGTTTCCTAGTGATTGGCTCAGAGTCATCCAGCTAGCGTCTTTGCCTAAGGTGGGACTAGAACTCCCAGTCTCCTGGTGATCGGTCCAAAGTCACCCAGCGGGCTTCCTTGCCTAAGGCAGGATTAGAACTCTCAGTTTCCTAGTCAGAGGAAACTGGGAGTTCAAATGGCTCAGAGTCATCTAGCCGGCTTCCTTGCCTAAGGCGGGACTAGAACTCCCAGTCTCCTGGTGATTGGTCCAAAGTCACCCAGCCGGCTTCCTTGCCTAAGGCAGAACTAGAACTCCCAGTTTCCTAGTGATTGGCTCAGAGTCATCCAGCTAGCGTCTTTGCCTAAGGTGGGACTAGAACTCCCAGTCTCCTGGTGATTGGTCCAAAGTCACCCAGCGGGCTTCCTTGCCTAAGGCAGAACTAGAACTCCCAGTTTCCTAGTGATTGGCTCAGAGTCATCCAGCTGGCTTCTTTGCCTAAGGTGGGACTAGAACTCCCAGTCTCCTGGTGATCGGTCCAAAGTCACCCAGCGGGCTTCCTTGCCTAAGGCAGGATTAGAACTCTCAGTTTCCTAGTCAGAGGAAACTGGGAGTTCAAATGGCTCAGTCATCCAGCCGGCTTCTTTGCCTAAGGCGGGACTAGAATTTCCAGTCTCCTGGTGATTGGTCCAAAGTCACCCAGCCGGCTTCCTTGCCTAAGGCAGAACTAGAACTCCCAGTTTCCTAGTGATTGGCTCAGAGTCATCCAGCTAGCGTCTTTGCCTAAGGTGGGACTAGAACTCCCAGTCTCCTGGTGATCGGTCCAAAGTCACCCAGCTGGCTTCCTTGCCTAAGGCATAACTAGAACTCCCAGTTTCCTAGTGATTGGCTCAGAGTCATCCAGCTAGCGTCTTTGCCTAAGGCAGGAGTAGAACTCCCAGTCTCCTGGTGATTGGCTCCAAACCACCCACCTGCCTTTCATGCCTAATGCGGTACTAGAACTCACCATGTCCCGTTTTCTAGCTTGGGGGCCTTAACCACTAGAACAAACCAGCTCTCTTCCTTTAAAGAAAACCAGGTTAACAAATAGGGCAACCCCCAAACAAACCAGTAGTGAGTTGCAAAACCCGTTGCTACTGGTTTGCTTCTATACGCGGAAGCGTCCGGCGCGGGTGAGCAGAGCCTCTCGCCGCCGCCACCCCTTCACAATTCCGCGTAGAATCGGCAGCAACCCACCTGTTCTGCCCCAGCTCCGGATTTCCGAGGATATTGACACACACCAACGGTCCTTATCAAATTTATTAAGTAACAAGAATAAATAAGACCGGCAAAGGTTGGCAACCAGCCCATAAAACAAGATACAATAAACCAAAATACTCTGATAATAAATACGAGTTGTTTCCAGCAAGAAACTTACTAACCGCGTGTGACTTAAATAGGCTAAGAGAGTGGCCGATTATCCTCAAGCCTTACTCTCGAGGAGACCTCCTCCTCCTCCTCCTGAGTAGCCACTCCTGCCTTTTGGCAGCCCTGCGTGCCCGAGCATTGAGGAGAGGCTCCTCCACTTCACTCTCTCCACTTGAAGGAGCCTCTGGAGGTTCTGAAGGCCCTGGCTGAGTCTCTGCCTCTGGCACCACATCCTCTTCAGCCTCCTCACTGTCCGACGCGAGCGTCGGCTGCTGGCGCAACACACTAGCCTCCTTGTCGTTGGGATCAGCCACGATCCGCGCAGGCCGCTGTCAGGCCACACCACCACCACTGAAACAAACCCACATTACCAGCTCTCCATGCCCAAGATTGCACAGGGACAGCCAAGGCAAAGATTACCTCAAAACATAAAAGAGCAAAAAGCCATATATTTTCATGATGGCAGCCAGCCTTAAGGATAACCAAGCAGCTGCTAACCAGTATTCACACACACATATACACACACAATCTCAGAATTTCTACATGCCCCCCCACCACCCCCAAAGTCTGCCAGGGTCACCGAATTAAACCCCCGTCTGTACCGTCTGTCAGTCACAATTTCTCTAAAAGAAGCAGAACCCTTTTTAAAAAAAAGAAAAGAAAAAGAAAACAAGGCCCCGTCTCGGAGACACGTCCGTCACTCGCCAATCGCCGCTACCTCCGATAATCCAACTTTTGTTGCGAGACGTTTGCGTGGTGCCTTCTTTTATTCCCGTTTCTCAGCCTTGGGGGATGGCGGCGGGGGGGCGGAAAGGACAAGGCAGTTCGAAAAGAAACCCAACCGGACAATTTCAAAAGGGCCTGTTTGTTTCCCACCAAACTTTTGGGAAGCAAAAAAAAGTACAACATTGAGAGAATCCTTGCCGGATGCCAACAGGGTGGCCCCGCCAGTCCTCGCTGTTCAGGTGGGTGGGTGAGCGTTTATTGCCTGCGGCGTTGCGAGACAAGTGTGCAAAGCCCATCTTGTCCTTCCACGCGGCAAGTCCTGCCTTTTGCCCCAACATTTGAGGGTAAACACGCACGGCCCCGAAATGAGAAAAAAGAAAAGCAGCAGGGCCCCACACAAGGACGCTCCATGGTTTTCACAGAAAATTATCTTCTCGTTTAATCCCCCACCCCAAAAGGCCCTTGGCCACCCTGCAAAATGTTCCAAGACGAATCCCGGCGTCAATTTTCTCGCCGAGATTCCCGACTAATTTTTTTAAAAAATTTTGCACGCGGAGCCGTCTGAACTCCAACCGATTCGCAGCCGGATTGCTCCGATGTCGTTTTTGATTTGGGAGGGAATAAAAAAAAACCGCTTCCCCCCCAAATCAGATTTTTTTTTTTTGAAAACAAAAAAAAGACTGGCTCCGAGGATTTTTTAAAAGGGGGGGGGGGGGAAATGAAATATTAATGAGCCAGAGGAAAAGAAACTGGCGCGTTAGCAGGTTTAAAGAGGACTCAACGGAAGAGCCAAATGTTAACAAAAAATTAGGAAAATAGCAGATCAAAGAGAATTGATGAATAAAGCAAGGTTTTAAGACGGAGGAGGTGGCAAAATAGCTGGGTGCCATCACGAACGACAAACAAGAGCTGCATGTCATTTCAAAATAAGGAAGTGGGTGGGGGGGAAAGACTTGTTAAGTCGGGAGAAAACCCCAACTGTCAATGTTGGCAAGAATTTCTGTGATAAAAACGAGTGTCTTGCCTAGAAGGAGGCTTTCGTTTCAGACAGTACAGTGCCTGCTGTGACAACTTGACGTGCCATTTATACGCTGTGGCGGTTGGGAAACAAAACCAAAAAAATAAAACAAAAACCATGAGTTAAATATAAGGCAGGACAAGATCCAAAGAGGAGAAGTGGGTTTTTTTAAAAAAGGTAAAGATTCCCCTCGCACATATGTGCTAGTCGTTCCCGACTCTAGGGGGCGGTGCTCATCTCCGTTTCAAAGCCGAAGAGCCAGCGCTGTCCGAAGTCGTCTCTATGGTCACGTGGCCGACATGACTCAACGCCAAAGGCGCACGGAACGCTGTGACTTTCCCACCAAAGGTGGTCCCTATTTGTCTACTTGCCTTTTTTACGCGCTTTCGAACTGCTAGGTTGGCAGAAGCGGGGACAAATAACGGGAGCTCACCCCGTTATGCAGCACTAGGGATTCGAACCGCTGAACTGCCGACCTTTCGATCGACAAACTCAGCATCTCAGCCACTGAGCCACCGCATCCCTGGGTTTCTCTTTACCTGGTTGGAAATTATATTTTGCAGATGTTTGCTGTTGGGTTTGGAGGAAAAAGAGGGTTTGGTTGAGAAATAGAAGACTTGGGGAGTTAGAAGCACATGACCGGAGATTTGGTTGGCATGGGTATTTGGGGTGATAAAGTTAAGGTTAATGTGGATTTTAAAAATCGTTAGGATGTGCCATATTGACAACAGGGAATATTTACAAATCTAAGGTTGTGGGTTTCAGCACAATAAAAACACTTTATAGGCAAGAAACAATAGGCTAACGTGTCAGAGGTACTAGATTTTTGTCAAAGGCAATGCAAAATTAAATCAAGGGAAGAATTTGTGGCTGACTCGGATACAGTTTTCAATGTTTCTCTTATTTACTATTGTTATTTATTGATTAAGTTTCTATGCTGCCCATCTCACTCTGCAAAGGCAAGTCGGGGTGGCTTACAGTTGGAACAGTGGTGAAATGTAAAATTTGTTACTACCGGTTCTGTGTGTGTGGTTTGATGGGGGAGGTGACTGGGTGGGCGTGGCCAACTTTTTTTTTTTACTTTTTTAAAGCATTTTTTACCGCCTATTCGGGCGAATAGGTTGTTAAAAAATGCTTTTAAAAGGTTAAAAAAAAGGCTCTGACGATCGTGCGGCACGGCTGTGATCGTCGGAGCCTTTATTTTTTACTTTTTAAAAGCATTTTTAGCTACCAGTTCCGGAGAACCGCTAGTAAAAAAAATGCTTAAAAAGTTTTTTAAAAAAAGTTCCAACGATCGCGCATTGCTCAGCTGATCTTCGGAATTTTTTTTTTTACATTTCTTACTACTGGTTTGGCAAACCAGCAGCCTTTTTTACTACCAGTTCGGGTGAACCGGACCAAACCGGGAACATTTCAGCCCTGAGTTAGAAGCACAAATATAAAAATATTAAAAGCACAAATATAAAAATATTAAATATTATTCTTAGAGTAGTGAAGATTTTGAAATAGAATTGGGGACAAATAGTGAAAAAGGAATTGCTTACAATGAATTTGGCTGATATTTGAAGTAGAAGAAAAAATATTCTGGTTATCACACAAATCAAACAATGGAAAAATAAGGGGTTGAAAAATTTGAAATTTAGACGATGTATAAAGATGAGAAATAAAGAAACAATTTATAAAACGAAGGGAAGTTAATCAACTTACAACAGTTCATTTAGTGACTGCTCAAAGTTACAACGGCGCTGAAAAAAGTGGCTTATGACCGCGTTTCACACTTATGACCGTCGCAGCATCCCCATGATCAAAATTCAGACGCTTGGCAAATGACTCATATTTATGACGGTCTGAGCATCCCTGGGCCACGTGATCCCCTTTTGTGACCTTCCGAAAACCAAAGTCAACGGGAGAACCAGATCCACTTAACAACCGTGTTACTAACTTAATGACGGCAGCGCTTCACTTAACAACTGTGGCAAGAAAGGTCGTAAAATGGGGCAAACATCACTTAACAAATGTCTTGCTTAACAGACATTTGGGCTCAGTTGTATTCGTAAGCGGAGGACTACCTGTACTGTCAGTATATGTCACCAGACAAACTATCTAGAACAGTGATGGCTAACATTTCAGCACCGAGTGGTCAGGGCCACTCTCCGGAAAAGCCAAACCTCCGGGTTCTCGCGCACATATTCGCGCACTCCGGGTTCTCGCGCCTGACATACATGCGCAGGCCGGTTTTTGGCACTGCCACATGCCCAAAGGATAACTGATGATCCCCTTGAGGAGCACCCGGAGGCTCCAACTGGTGCAGAATGCGGCCACGCGGGTACTTATGGCGGCGACACTGCGCTCCCACGTAACACCTCTCCTGCGCGAGCTGCACTGGCTTCCGGTGGTCTTCCAGGTGCGCTTCAAGGTATTGGTTCTCATCTTCAAAGCGCTCCATGGCTTAGGGCCCAGGTATTTACGAGACCACCTTCTGCCACCGATATCCTCCCACCGGCCAATACGCTCCCACAGAGAGGGTCTCCTCAGGGTGCCGTCGGTCAGGCAATGTCGGCTGGCGACCCCCCCGGGAAGAGCCTTCTCTGTGGGGGCACCCGCCCTCTGGAATGAGCTACCCCCAGGGATATGACTGATCCCGGACCACCGGACCTTTCGCCGGGCTCTGAAGACTTTTTTATTTCAGCAAGCCGGGCTGGCTTAAAATTTTTTAATTGGTTTAATTTTTTTTTTTTTAATTTGATTTATATGCCGCCCTTCTCCGGAGACTCAGGGCGGCTTACAATACGTTAAGCAATAGCCTTCATTCTTTTGTATATTTTATACAAAGTCAGCTTATTGCCCCCACAAACTGGGTCCTCATTTCACCTACCTTAGAAAGGATGGAAGGCTGAGTCAACCTTGAGCCTGGTGAGATTCGAACCAGCAGAAATTGCAGGCAGGTGTGTTAATAACAGGGTGCACTAAACCACTGTACTATCAAGGCTCTTTTTATGGGTAAGGGGTTTTAAATTGGGGGAAGCCAATATAGATTTAATTACGTTTTGAAGTATTTTAATGTTTATATTGTATGTTTTTTAATCCTGGCTGTTCACCGCCCCGAGTCCTTTGGGAGAGGGGCGGTATAAAAATTTAATAAATGAAATGAAATGAAATTGTGAGCGCCAGAAACCCAGAAGACAAACAGGCAAGGCTGCGCATGTTGGGCGACATGGTTTCATGTGCAGCTTTGGGCACGCGTGCCATAGGTTTACCATCACGGATCTAGAAGGTATATTTCAAATTTATATTCTAAATGTGAACAGGAAGAATGGACATTCGCATGTTTGACGAAGATGTAAAATAGCTAGAAAAAATTGGGTTTTTTTACATCCACCGATTCAGGGGAATTTAAAAGATTAATATACAATTAGACGAGACGTTTTTCTTTCGGGATCGATGGACGAAGAGTTGGGGGAAAAAAATCATGGAATTTTATTTGTATACATGATAACTGAAGCAAAATTATTGTATGCATAAAATGGGAAGATATGACAATACTTGACTCAGCCTTCCATCCTTTCTAAGGTAGGTAAAATGAGGACCCAGATTGTGGGGGCAATAAACTGACTTTGTATAAATATACAAAAGGATGAAGGCTATTGCTTAACGCATTGTAAGCCGCCCTGAGTCTCCGGAGGAGGGCGGCATATAAATCAAATTTAAAAAATATATACCTATCATGGAGAAATGGATAGAAAAGATAAGAAACTTGTCGAGATGACTAAATTGAGTTCTTTAATAGAGAAAAGACATCTATGTTTATTGCTGACTGGAAAACCCCTCATGGATCTTTTTGCATAAAATAGGGGGGGAAATGAATTTATAATTTATACTTTTGAGGATTACAAGTGGGTAGTTGGGCTTGGCTAGCAGATCAAAGGCTAATGAGTGGGACCCAAAAAACATCCATCATCCATCAATCTATCATCCATCCATCCATCCGTCTGTCTGTCTATCATATCTATCATCTAGCCATATCATCTGTTTCGATCATATTTATCCATCCATATCTATCTTTCTATCCATATCTATCTCTATCGTGTGCCTGTCTTGTCTTCTGTCTTTATCTATCTATCTATCTATCTAATCTAATCTATCACGTCTATCTGTGTCTATCTATCTAATCTATAATCTCTATTTATCCATTTCTCTATCTACCGTCTGTCTGTCTGTCTGCCTATCTATCTATCTAATCTATCATCTCTGTCTATCTCTATCTATCTATCTATCTATCTATCTATCTATCTATCATCTGTCTATTTATCTATCTATCTATCATCTATCTATCTGTCTATCTACTCTCTCTGTCTATCAATCTATCTAATCTATCATCTGTCTATCTCTATTTATCTATCTATCATCTGTCTTATCTATCTATTCTGTCTATCAATCTATCTAATCTATCATGTATGTCTGTCTATCTATCCATCTATCATCTATCTATCATCTATCTATCTATCATCTGTCTATCTATCTATCTATCATCTATCTATCTGTCTATCTACTCTCTCTGTCTATCAATCTATCTAATCTATCATCTGTCTATCTCTATTTATCTATCTATCATCTGTCTTATCTATCTATTCTGTCTATCAATCTATCTAATCTATCATGTATGTCTGTCTATCTATCTATCTATCATCTATCTATCATCTATCTATCATCTATCTATCTATCTATCATCTATCTATCTATCTATCTATCTATCTATCTATCTATCTATCATCTGTCTGTCTATCTCTATAATCTCTGCCTGCCTGCCAGCCTGCCAATCTACCTATCAAATTTATTTGCTGCATATCCCTCTGTCATCCAACTCTGGGCAGTTTACAATCTGATAAAATGGTATTACAGAAGCTGAAAACAGACAATATGTACGTTAAATAAATAAATACATGTATCCTAATTATTCTCTTTCAATCAACAGAAAGCCACTGGCTGTTTTTCCCACTGCCAATTTATCCTGGCAACAGAAAAACCTGAATATGAAAAATAAAAAGAACACCTCCTAAAAGTAAAGATAATGAACAGTGAATCAAATTACATACTTAAAAAAGTGGCAAGCTGCATCTTTGGCAGCATAATGCCTTAAACTCGATTCGTCTCCTGAGAGGGATGGGTATGGCGGGGTGGATTAGATGACCTCTAGGGGGGGAACCTTCCCTTGATACAATTCTATGGCTAAAATTCCCCCGTTTCCTCCAGCAAATTTGAACAACTTCCCCAAAAACCCCATCACATTTAAATGAAGCAAATAGGGGAAGAAAAAGAAGAAGATACGAAGCGATTGCCTACACCTAAGAAAAAAAACCCTCCACTTTTCCAAGCACGCAAAGGGGGAGGGGAAAATGAGCTTACATTTAAGGTTTTGCGCTAATAAATTGTCCACATGGATCGGTCAGCTAAATGGAAGCGCTTTCCTGGAAAATTGGGAAGCTAAGCTCGCTGTGTTTTATTTGGGGGGGGGATGGATCGTTTTGGGGGCCTCCCAAACCTAATCTAAGCAGGGTGAGTGAGCAGGAGCAAATTCAATTTATTCGTTAGCAATTGAACAGATAAATAAATTAATAAAGCCCCGGGATCTAGGTTTTAAACCTTTTCCAGGCTCCTTCCACAAATCCTTTGGGCTAACATCTGTCGCCAATTAAGAAATCAAACCAGATTTGATTTCAACATATTAAACAAGCATCTTCTTTTCTTTTCTGGAACTGCTAAAGATTCAGCTGGCCCCCTTCCTTCAAACCCAAATCCTATTTTAGCAAGGAAAAAGCCACAAAAAAAAAAAAAAAAAAAAAAAAGCTTTGCTCCTCACCCACACGGTTCAATTAACCGTGCAATCTCTGAGCGTGTTTTGATCATTGTGGTTTGTGTCCCCCCCCTCCCTCAATGAGGACTAGACACTTCTCCAGTTGAAATCCAGCAATCAATAGAACTTCCAATTGATTCCGCTGCCCAATTTTATATCAACGTGGCGAGGAAAAGCGACGCAAGGAACCAAGCGTCGGAAAGCTGGCTTTGCTTGCAAAACACACCCTGAAGAAGATATATGAGATATCTTCTTTTATTATAAGATATATAAGAAATATAATTTTATATAATTTCCCTCCCCTCCCTAACATTAAAGAAGCAGCAGGAAAGATGAAAAAGGAGAGAGAGAGAGAAAAAAAAAAAATCTTGCATTTGGAAATAAAAGGGCTGTTTCACCACGGGCTCAAATCTTACTTTATTCAATGCCTGAATTGCACCACAGGTTAGTAGCACTTTGCAAAATCACCTTTGCATTAGGAATTAAATTAAATCAACAGGTAGCAAGTAACATTTTCCCACCCGCTTGGCCCGGCCCTTAACCCCCAAGGAAATTCCGGATCCAGTTGTGCGGTGACTCTCTCAAGACGTGTCTCTTCAGCTCCCTGCAAATTTTTGACATATTTTTGATACGTGAGTGACTGCTGCCACGGCTATTTTAAACCACCCAAGCGCAAAAAGGAAACCTATCTCCGCAAGCCAGAGCAGGTTGGATGCAGAGCAGGCTTTCTTAACTTAAAGGAGAGTTGGCGATAATATCAAGCTTCTAGACCTCACTGTGTGCGCGCTTCCTTGGCTCCCGTATCAAAAAGATTGTGCACCATTAAAAGAACAGATTTCTGCCTTGCTGTGATTGTAACCCAAATATTGGCACAATCCGGAATCCTGTCCAAATTACACACCGTTTTAATCTCCCTGAAGGGCTTAGTCGATTTTATAATGAGAAAGCCAAAACCTCAATGTTCTTCAATACAAATTAAATATCTTTCACACAGATCCTTGCGATACCGTGTTACTCCATACACCTTAAAAATCGGTTACTGCGATAAACCAATCTCCTGGTTTAAAATTTCTCTTTGGCGTTGGTTTTCCCTTGGGACCAATTTCAATGAAAGAACGGCCTATAAAGTCTTTGCTAAAACAAAGATAAAAATAAATATTCTTTTGTGTGTGTGTGTGGTTTTTTTTCAGCTGATAGTTTTTTGGGGTTTTCTTTCCAAACCTATTTACACATCCCCAAAAGAAGCATCTCTTAGGGCATCTCTAAGAGTAGCAAATTTAATTTCATTTAATTCAAGCTCACTCAAAATAGGGCACGCTCATTTTTAAGGTCAGACTTATCAATGTTTTTACGTGCCAAAAATAAAAATAAAAATAAAAATCCCTTGACACTAATTGTTCTGCCAAAATTGTGAAAATTCAATGTTTCACAAGGGCTCAAATGCAAACCAGCTATCATTGGGGGTCTCCGATATACGAACACGGCTTCT
This sequence comes from Arizona elegans, assembly GCA_022577455.1. NCBI lineage: Eukaryota > Metazoa > Chordata > Lepidosauria > Squamata > Colubridae > Arizona > Arizona elegans. Next base: position 16,387,738 of record JAKOOJ010000017.1, read on the forward strand.
GTTGAAATGATATTTGTACAGAGATACACATTTATGAGAAGAAGAAAAAACAGCCCCACATATATGAACCTCCCCGTTAAACTTTAATCTGGAAATTCTGCCATGTATGTGCATGTTAATTTATTGCAACCTAAACAAAGAGACGCGCGTGCCATTTTAAAAATTAACAATGCATTATCTTGTGTTTACAGATCATAACACACCTCGCCCAATATACGACGTAACACGGGGCTGTGATCCGTAGCAATCTTTTAACAGTAAAGGGGAAAAAAATCTGCATTTTCTTATGAGAGCCATATAGAAAATAACAAAAAATTAAAAGGTTTGGAAGGTTTTTTGGGGGTGGGGGAGGCTGTCTTGCATCCATCCACCATTGGAATTGAGCAAGATTAGGAATTCTGAACAGATGTAAATGCAGATTTTTTCTTCCGCCCAGTTATGGCTGCTGGACAATGGCATCCACTACCCCGCCCTTCGCGGCTGTGAACCATGGGTTTCCGAAGCCAACGGGCAAGACAATCAAACATCAGTTCACCTTTAAATCAAAGAGGGTTAAGGAAGATCATGGAAAATAATAGAACCTAGATTTATTTTTTTTTTAAAGGGAGAAAAAGCTCAATATTTCTGTTTTCTTGCAAAGCTTGCCTTAACCTCAACTGTTCCGACCAATTTTATTTTTTAAAAAAATGCCATTTAATCTGGATGGGCTCCTTTGCAAAAGGGAGAAAACAGCGAATTTTTGCAGATTTCCCCCCAAAAATCCTTTCATGAAAAGGAACCCCAATTTGAACCCTCTTTTTCAACGCTTCCTTGGTTTTTTTTTGTTTTTTGTTTTTTTTTTTGTTTTTTGTTTTTTGCCTGAATTAGGGCAGGTCCAGTTTGCAAAGGAAAGACCCCCACCCCAAGAAACAGGATGCAGAATTATGATTATTTTTTTTTCCCCCCAAAAAAAAATTCCATTTGATTGCCATTTAAGGAAAAGGGACTATTTAATAGGATCATTTGGGGGTCCCAAATTAGGGGGCAAAGGGAGGGGGAATCAGGAGAGGGGGATTGCAATCTAGAACTGTTTGATTGAAAGATAGACCCCCCTCCATATAACCCCACCGCCCATTATGCAATTCCACCATAATCCCCCATCTCACTTTTTTGCAAAGGGTGAGTGGGCCATGACTGCAGTTTTCCTGGGGTCTTCCCCAGGGGAGGGGGCTTCCCCACCGGGAATGATGTCCCATTTTGGGGGGGGGTGACAGCCAGCTTTGTACCTCCTCACCGCAGAAAACACCCCCCCCCATTATCCCGACACACACACACACCGTTTTGCAAAGAGTGAGAATGGACTTCAGGGCAAAGGCACGGCGGGACCCCCACCCTAAAGGGGAGGGGGCTTCCCCACCAAGGTTTACGGGTTGGAGGGGCGGCGACAGTCAGCTTTGCATCTCTTTCTTCGCCCCCTCCACATCAACCCGACCCCCCACTTTGCAAAGAGGGCACAGCCGGGACCCCCACACAATTCCCTGCATTTTAAAGGGGAGGAGGCTTCCTTTACAAGATCGGCTCTGGTTTTTTGGGGAGGGGGGCGCGGGACTGGTTGGCATCTCCTCCTCTATCTCCCCCCTGCCGACCCCACCCACTCTTTGCAAAGAGGGCCCAGATCCCCTAAGTTTCCAGCGTTCCGAAGGGGAAGGGGCTTCCCTGCCAGGATCAACTCCATTTTTTCTGGGGAGGGGGCTTTGCCAACCCCCTCCCCATGCCGACTCCTACCTTTGCAAAGACCCACCCCAGTTTCAAGCTCTCCAAAGGGGAGGGGGCTCTCCCCGCGGGGGATCAGCTCCATTTTTCCTGGGGAGGGGGCGCCTGGTTGGTAGAGCCCCCCTTAGCTTTGCAAAGATGCCCCCTCCCCTACTTTCCAGCGCTCCAAAAGAGGAGGGGGGCCTTCCCCACTGGAATCAACTCCGTTTTTTTTTCCGGGGAGGGGGCTCTGGACTGGTTCTCATCTCCCCCTCCCAGGCCGACCCCTTAGCTTTGCAAAGACGTCCCCTCCCCTAATTCCCAGTGCTCCGAAAGAGGAGGGGGTTTCCCCACCCCCTAGATGCCACCAACTCCGTTTTTTTCCTAGGAGGGGGTACCAGGTCGGTAAAGCCCCCCATGTGACAATCCCTTAGCTTTGCAAAGACGCCCCCTCCCCTAATTCCCAGCACTCTAAAAGGGGAAGGGGGGGCTTCCTCGCAGGGATCAACTCCGTTTTTATTTTCCGGGGAGGGGGCTCTGAGCTGAGTCCTCATCTCCCCACCTCCCTCCCTCCTATACCGACCCCTATCTTTGCAAAGACGCCCCCTCCCCTAATTCCCAGCACTCTAAAAGGGGGAAGGGGGCTTTCCCGCGGGGATCAACTCCCTTTTCCCTGGGAGGAGGGGGTGCCTGTTTGGTGTAAAGCCCCCCCATACATATCCCGACCCCTATCTTTGCAAAGACGCCCCCTCCCCTAATTCCCTGCACTCTAAAAGGGGAGGGGGGCTTCCACACGGGGATCAACTCCTTTTTTTTTCCGAGGAGGGGGCTCCGGGTTAAGTTCTCATCTGCCCACCTCTCCCCCCTCCATATGCCGACCCCTACCTTTGCAAAGACGCCCCCTCCTCTAATTCCCTGCACTCTAAAAGAGGGAGGGGGGCTTCCTCGCGGGGATCAACTCCTGTTTTTTTTTTCCAGGGGAGGGGGCTCCGGGCTGAGTCCTCATCCCCCCACCTCCCTCCCTCCTATGCCGACCCCTACCTTTGCAAAGACGCCCCCTCCCCTAATTCCCTGCACTCTAAAAAGGGGGAGGGGGGCTTCCCCACCCCACCCCCGAGAGATGCCATCAACTCCGTCTTTGGGGAGGGAGGGGTCGCGGGGGCTGCTCCTCCATCTCCAACTCCCCCCCACCCCACCCCCCCCATCCCTCCCCCCCACTCTCACCTTCCGGCGCTTGTCTGCGAAGGGCAGAGCCAGCCAGGGCATGGCCCGCGTCGCCTCCTGCCAGCGCGGCTGCTCCTGCTCGGCCGAGACGAAGACGATCTCCAGGCGCTGCTGCTGCTGCTGCTGCTGGGACGGGGCGGCCGCGGCTCCTCCGGTGGCTCCGGCGGCGTCTCCTCCCTCCGGGCCGGGCTGGAAGCGGCCGTAGAAGGCGGCCAGGTTAGCGGCCACTTGCGCGCAGGGCCCCCCGCCGCAGTAGCCGAAGTAGAGCCCCACCAGCGAGACGCCCCTCGCCGGCACAGACGCCGTGGCCACCGCCGAGCCGTCGGGCGCCGCCAGCGCCTCGCCCAGCAGCTCGGCCAGCGCAGCCATGCCCGCCGCCCCCGACCCACAGGCCGCCGCCAGGGGGCGCGCGCGGCCGCAGGGCCCCGCGTGGCGATCCACGCCTCCTCCTCCCACCCGGCCCCGCCCCGCCCCGCCCCGGGAGACGCCCCGCCCTCCTGCGCGAAGGACACGCCCCCCTCCCTTTCCCCGCCCGCTCGCGCGCTCGCTCGCTAGTCGCGCGTCAGCTTGGTCGTGTGAACGCGGGCGGGGCTGAGGGAGAGGGGAGGGGTTTCTTGGAAAGGGGAGGGGGCAAAGGGGAAGGTTGGGGGAAATTGGGGGGGGTATGAGGGGGAAAGGAGGGGAGGGGGCTGAGTTGGGGGCTTTCTTTGAAAGGGGCGGGGGGGGGGAGTGTGTGTGAGGTGAATTTGGGGAAATTGGGGTCGTGTGAAGGCGGCTAAGTGTTGGGGTTCCTTTTTGGGGGGTACAAGGGAGGGGCAGGGGAGGGTGAAGGGGGGCTGAGTTGGGGAATTGGGGGTCGTGTGAAGGCAGCCACTGTTGGGGTTCCTTTTGGGGGGTATGAGGGAGAAAGTGAGGGAAGGGCTGAGTTGGGGGGTTTCTCTGAAAGGGGCAGGGGGGAGGTGTGTGAGGTGAATTTGGGGAATTGGGGTCGTGTGAAGGCGGCTAAGTGTTGGGGTTCCTTTTGAGGGAGGGATAGGAGAAAGTGGGGGAGGCTGAGTTGGGGGGTTTCTTTGAAAGGGACGGAGAGGGGTCTGAGGTGAATTGGGAGCCATTGGGGAATTGGGGGTCGTGTGAAGGCAGCCACTGTTGGGGTTCCTTTTGAGGGGGGTATGAGGGAGAAAGGAGGGGAGGGGGCTGAGTTGGAGGGTTTCTTTGATAGGGGGAGTGTGTGTGAGGTGAATTTGGGGTCATTGGGGAATTAGGGTCGTGAGAAGGCGGCTAAGTGTTGGGGTTCTTTTTGGGGGGTACAGGGGAGGGGCAGGGGAAGGTGAAGGGGGCTGAGTGGGGGAATTTGGGTTGTGTGAAAGCAGCCATTGTTGGGGTTCATTTTGGGGAATATGAGGGAGAAAGTGGGGCAGGGGCTGAGTTGGGAGGTTTCTTTGTAAAGGGTGGAAGGGGGTGATGAGGTGAATTTGGGGCCATTGGGGAATTCGGGTCATGTGAAGGTGGCTAAGTGTTGGGGTTCCTTTTTGGGGGCTACAAGGGAGGGATAGGAAAGGGGGGCTGGGTTTGGGGGCAGTTTTAAAGTGGCTGTGGGAGGGAGGCATAGGGGGAAGGTGATGGGCACTGGGTTGTGGGCAATCCCACCGCATTCATCTCCAGCTGGGGGGAATTTGGGTCATGTGAAGGCAGCCAGTCTTGAGGTTCCTTTTGGGGGTTTTGAGGGAGAGATAGGGGAAGGTGGGGAGCACGGGTTGGTGTTTCTTTTAAAGAGGCAGTGCGAGGGAGGGGGAGAGAGGAAGATGGGGGGGGCTGGGTTGGTGGTACCACAGGCAGGCACAGCAGCCAGCCAGCCAAGTTTTGGTTGTGTGAATGTAGGCAGGATTGGGGTTTATTTTGGGGTGGGGGCAGTATGAGGGAGAGGCAGATGGGAAGGGGGTGCTGGATTCCGGGAGTAATCCCTGCTCTTTCAGATGCCAGCTAGTGGAGTTTGGGCCAAGAGGGTTGTGTGAATATGAGCCATGTTGGGGTTGCTTTTGGGTGGGCGGCAGGAGAGAGGAACAAGAGGAAGATGGGGGCTGGGGGGAACACCCTGCTCATCCACCCTCCAACTGGGGTTTTGGGGTTCTTTTAAGGGGTGGAATAGCAGGGTTTGGGAGAGGATCTCAAGTGCTCAGAGACCAGCCGGTCATGTGAACGCAGACGGGGTTGGCTCTTTTGGGGGGTGGGAATGAGGGAGGAGCCAATGGGAGGTGGGGGGACACTCAGACACCGTGTTGGGGTTCCTTTTGTGGGGTGGTACGAGGGAGGGACGAAAGGGAAAAGACCCCTCTGGGGGGCAGCTCAGACGCCAGCTAGCCAAGGTTGGGTTGTGTGAACATGAGTGGAGTTGGAGTTGTTTGGGGGGGGTCTGTGTGAGGGCGGGATACGAGGTGTGGGGCAGCTGGATGGGGGACACCCCACGCACTCATCCCCCAACCATGAGAAGCTTTAAAAATATTCAAATCCATCTTGGTTACCTATTTACACTCAGTTGGTAAATCTAGATTAAGATTTAGCATTAAGATTAACAGAGTTGAAAGGGACCGTGCAGGTCATCTAGTCCAACCCCCCAGCCCAAGCAGGGTCTCCTGCATCTGCCTCTACCTAGGATCAAACTCACAACCTCCTGATTGTGAGGCAAGAGCTCCACCTTTAGGCCACAGCAGCTTAGAAATGCTACTGTAGGTCAGGGCTCTTCACAAACTTGCAACCTTAAGACTTCTGGACTTCAACTCCCAGAATTCCTCTGCCTGCATGGACGTCTTACAAGCTGCCAAGTTTGGAGACCCCCTTCTACAGATCTAAACCTGGTTTCATCCCATCTTTACTTCCCCAAGCTCACAATATCTTTTTTCTTTCTTTCTATTATATACCCTTGCTAAAACAACCCTATAAGGTAGGCTGGCCAGAAGCGGGAGCCTTGGAATCCCCCGGTGCCTTTTTCGTGACTGTGGGTGGACTCGAACCCAAGTCTTCTCTGGACTCGGTGGAAAAAGTTGGGGGAGAGAAGGTCTTGAGAGAAAAAGGACTGAACCTTGACTTCCCCTGTGTTTTGGTGGATTCTTGCACATCGTGCCAAATTAAGTCATTTTTTTTTTTCAGGAAAGAGAAGAAGTTAATTTTGCCTTTTAGCCAAACAATGTTCATTTCCAACAAGGACAACAAACCAGGATCCAAACAAGCCTGAGTTTGTCGCAGCCCAAGATTTCCTCCATCCGATGTTCCCTGATATTACAAAACCATTCAAGTTAAACCAACTAGCAACTGGGTGCTTTGTGTTGTCTAAATATTGGAGGAAGTTGGGCTGTTTCATATGCAGGTTATCCTTGACTTACGACCACAACTCAGCCCAAAATTTCTGTCGCTAAGCGAGACCGTTGTTAAATGAGTTTTCTCCCATTTTACACCAGCAGTGGGTTTCGCTTATTTTTACTACCAGTTCGCCACACGCACGCTTGCCTTTTGTGCATGCGCCCAGTCTCAAAAATGTGACTGAATAGGGCGGCATAGCGCCAGGACAGGTAGGCGGGCCCACCCATGATCTCCACTACCGGTTCACGTGAACCGGCTGAATACCACCTCTGTTTTATACCCCTTCTTGCCACAGTTCTTAAGTAAATCATTGACATTGTTAAGTTATTAACGCGGTTGTTAAGTGAATCTGGCTTCCCGCATTGGTTCTGCTTGTCAGAAGGTCGCAAAAAAGGATCACGTGTCACTAGGACACTGCAACCATCATAAGTACATGCCAGTTGCCAAGTGCCCAAATTTTGACCACGGGGATGCTGCAACCGTCATAAGTGTGAAAAACAGTCATGTCACTTCTTTTAAGTGCTGTTGTTATTTTGAATGGTCACTAAAATGCTGGCTGGGGAATTCTGGGAATTGAAGTCCACCCCTCTTAAAGCATTCTGGCTGGGGAATTCTGGGAGTGGAAGTCCACCCATCTTAAAGCACTCTTTAAGTGCTTTAAAGAATTCTGGAAGTCCTCCTATCTTAAAGTACGCAGGCTGGGGAATTCTGGGAGTTGAAGTCCATCCCTCTTAAAGCAGGCTGGCTGGGGAATTCTGGGAGTTGAAGTCCACCCATCTTAAAGCATGCTGGCTAGGGAATTCTGGGAATTGGAGTCCACCCATTATAAAGCCTGCTGGCTGGGGAATTCTGGGAATTGAAGTCCACCCATCTTAAAGCTGCTGAATTTGAGAAACATCAGTTTTTTTAAGTTGATAAAGGTTGCTTTCCTGCAAGACAAACCAAGTTTGGCTTTGCTTCTAAAAATATTGGCATGCCACCACACTGGTCACCCTCTCAGGGGACAGGAACCCCCCCCCCCCAACAAGCCAAGGACAAACTGCTGAAACCCCCAAATCTTGGAAAAATTATGATTTTCCAACTTCCATGAGAAAAAGAGTCACTGTAGTAGCTGTGAGGTTCAGGCGCCCCCTTGTGGCTTCTAAGGAGCCCTGCATTTTGAAAAAAACGTTTTTCTAATTCAAATTTATTTTATTGAATTTAATTCATTGCATTAGAAATGCAGCTCAGGGTGGATTTTCTGTGCGTCTCTCATTTGGTATTGTTTTTATTTCTTTTAATCATTTCTTAAGATTTGCTTGCTGCCCATCTCGTTTGGTTTGCTGCTTCTCTTATTATTAGGGGGTATATTAGTACTTTAGGAAAGGGGACCACCAGGTAACTTTTCTGCCCTGTTTCACTGGAGTTCTCTTTGTCCTGGTGAGAAGCCACTCTGAATTTCTGATGGATAACAAGAGTGAGATCTTTGATCAAAGGCTGAATGCTCTCCTTGGCGGTATCCTTTTTTTTTTTTTTACAATGAGTACTTTGCCTTGTTTAATGGTAGAATGGTAGAATCTAGTATTGGAAGGTGACCTTGAGGTCATCCAGCCCAACCCTTGCTCAGATTTGAGTCAGGGAAGACATCTTTTTCTTTTTAGGACTGGATTTCCAATCTTGTTTCCTGGCCTACCTCAAAGGGAGGTTTCAGGACAGCATTATTCTTACACATGATCTGCAATGTTGCATAAATGATAGCTAGTCCTTAACTTACAACTGGTTGCTTAGCAGTCATTCAAACTTACAAAAGACACCCGCCCCGCCCCCCCAAAAAACCAAAATATTTACCAATGGACTGGCCCCAGGTCATATGATCACATTTGGGACGCTTGGCAACCAGACTACATTTGTGTCCGTTTGCAGCGTCAACTAACCATGATTCATGGTTTTGTCAGAAACCGGTTTCTGGCACAAACCATCATAGCGAACAATGGGTTCACTTAAACAACCGTCGCATTTACTTAACAACCTCCCCCCAAAAAGATGGAAAAATTGGGTGCAGTCACATGGAGACCCACTTAATGACCAGCATTCAATTGTGGTCATAAGTCGAGGACTACCCATATTTAAAGTATCTCTTTTTAGAGAGACTAAGAAATTTTATGGGGTCAGAAAGTGAGAATTTAGGGTTTTTTGGTAGGTTCATGTCTTGACATTAGCTGACTGACTTTTGCTATATTACAGTGATGGCTAACATTTTGTCATCACGTGCCAAAAGCGGGGTAGCGCGGGGGGGATCATGCGTGCACATGCCCACACCCATAATTCAATGGCCCCGTACCCCGCCCCCACGATTTGTGCGCAAACCCCCCCCACACTCCCCCCGCTTTTGTCATGCGATGGCAAAAAGGTTACCGGTGGGCCCAGTAGGCCTGTTTTTTGCCCTCCCCAGGCGCCAGAGGCTTTCTTGGAGCCTGGGGAGTGTGAAAATGGCCTTCCCCACCCACCCACCCCGAGGCCATCCGGTAGCCCTTAAGGCCTGAAAATCAGCTGGCCGGCGCACTGAGTTAGGGTAACACTCGCGTGCCCACAGATACGGCTCCACATGCCACCTGTGGCACGCGTGCCATAGGTTCACCATCACAGTCTATATTATTTTGGAACTTTAGGAAAATAATGGCGTGCGTCAGTCCTTGTGACTGTAGAATGGCCTTTGAAGACAAACCACAGTTAAAAAAAATAAACCATTAAGAAATACTACACGGAGTAACCCTCAAAGGAGCAGCCTTGAAGGTCTTGGAGAAGATATCCAGATGTTGGGATGTGTCTCCACCTAGAAAGACCAGAATCGTGCAAAACACGGTTTTCCCTGGGACCATCTATAGAAAGTTGGGACTTTGGTGAAGAAGGAAAGGAAGAGTATTGAACTCTTAGAACTTTGGTGTTGGAGAAGACAACTGAGAGGACCACAGATGGTCAAGAAAACCAACCAATGGTTCATCAAACAAGTCAACGCAGAGTTCTCCCTCGAGACACAAATGACCAGGTTCAAATCATCCTACTTTGGACGCATGATGTGAAGACCCAACTTTCTGGAGAAGAAGATTCTCTGATACTGGGAAAGGTGGAAAGAAGGAGAAGAGGACAACCAGCAGTAAAGTTGACGGACTCAAGTTGTGGGGCCACCATTGGAAGAACTGAAAGATTAAATTGGGGACAGATCTTCCTGGAGAAAAATATTACCTTGTTTCCCCGAAAATAAGACCCAATCAGAAAATAAGTCCTAGCATGATTTTTCAGGATGCTTGTAATATAAGCCCTACCCCCAAAATAACTCCCCGTTAAGATTGTCAGCCAGATGGATGCATTTAATACCGTATTTTCCCAAAAATAAGATCTAACCAGAAAATAAGCCCTAATTCTTTGGAACAAAAATTAATATAAACCCAGTCTTATTTTTAGGAAAACATGGTATCTATGAGGTCACTAAGAGATGACACTGAATTGATGGCATATAATCAAACTGGAAGACCCAGCTCTCTGGAGGAGAAGCTCTGATGCTAGAAAAGCTGGAAGAAAAGAGGACAACCAATAGCCAGGTGGAAGGAACTCAGTCACAGTGCTAATGGGAACATCACTGGAAGACTGGAAGAAACACATTGGGGAAGAATTCCTTTGAATTCTGGGTACTGGAGAAGACTCCTGAGAAGATCATGGAAAGCCACGAAAACAACTTGATGGATCATTGAAATAAATCAACCCAGAGTTCTCGTTCAAAACATCAGTGAGCAAGCTCAAACAATCCTATTTTGGACATATGATGTGTTTTAGAAGTTTGGAGAAGTCCATAATTGTGGGAAAAGTAGGAGGGAGGAAGAGGAGAAGGGGAAGGGGAAGGAGGAGGAGGAGGAGAACAAAAGAAGAAACAAAAGAAACACAAAAGAAGAAAAGGAAGAAGAAAGAATAGAAGGAGGAGGAAGAGGAAAAGAAGAGAAGAAGAGGAGGAGAGGAAGAAGAAGAAACAAAATTAATCACAAAAGAAGAAACACAAAAGAAGGAAGAAGAGGAGATGGCTCCAATAGCACCATGGAAATTCACCCTGTTTTTACACACATCAAAAATCGGGAGCTTTTGTCGACTCGTCAAAGCTGCCATCTTGACTTTTTTGACCACATCTGGGGACCTCCTAGGAGCACAGCATTAACATTGCTGATGGAAACCCTGAAGCTGACCTGACCGAAGCAAACTTGAAGTTTCAGTGCTGCCACACCGGAGCTGAGGGATGAGGGTGCGGAGGGGGGAAGAGATTAGAGATAGCTGGGGTTGTGTAGTCAAAATAAAATGCTTTCTCTTGGGAACCAAGGACGTTCTCGCATCTGGTCAGAGGGAGGAGTGATGTCACCAGGCAACCAGACAGTGCCTTGTTTGGACCATGTGACTGATAGTTTTGAGAAAGTAACAAATGTTTACTTTTTATTAGGTGAAAACCGCGGAAACCTTCAGAGTCGGTTTTCACCAGCCTGTGCCAATATGATATATCCAATAAATGTATTATTTGAGGAATCTATCTGCCTGAGTTTCAATTGCTGTGGTTATATTACTTGGTACCCTGATAGCTGATGGAAACCACGAGTGGTCAATCAAACCTTCAACAGTTTTCTTAAAAACAGGAATTTTATCAATGAACGTGTACAGAAGAGACCTGGATTTATTCCAATGTGGGGTATTTTTCTTTCTTTTTTAATATCTATTTTTATTTTATTCAAAAAGTTAAAATACAAAACACCATTTTTAAAAAAAAAAAATTTTTAAACACCTGGATTTATTCCAATGTGATTTCCCAAACACCTTTAAAGGCGAGTTAAGTCTTTCCACCACGTTGAGAAATCACGTCCAGCGGGTTAGTCCAGGCCGATGGTAGAGGAGCAACTGTCCCTCGGGATCAGATCCAAGCTGGATCACTTTTAGATCCTTTGGGATGAACACTGATGAGGTGAGAAGTTCTCCCCTTCCAACAGGCTGCCCTGTCCAGTCCTCCCATGCTGTACAGTTCTCAGAGCAGGAGATGGATGAGAACCCCCAAAACCAAGATGGCAACTGCTAACAGCAGTGCCAGTCCACGCCGGAGAAGAAGTTGCTTGCAGGATAAGGCACCTGGTGTCGGAGAAGTGATAAACTGGGGCATCTCTTCATCGGGAAAGGGTTGATGATCCCCTAAGTTTTCACCCGGATGGACAACACAACTGAGGGTATCTCCATTGGGCACCTCCAAATTCATCGCAAGATAATCTGTGTATAGACCACATGCAAAGAGTAGACATTACTGATTGATACGCTCGACCTGGTCATCTGATGCTGGTGAATACACAGTAGGCCTGGCCTCAGAACCACAATTGGGTCACTTACTGTCTCATCCCAACCCACCTCACAGGATTGTTCTGGTGGGGAAAAAGAGGAAGGCGTATTGGATATATTCGCCATCTTGAATTATTTGCAAAAATAATAAAGGTGGAATCCAGAGAAATAAATAAAATAGATGGCCTTGCATTGACCAAATGTAAAATGCAGTCAGTGAATAAATACATTGAATAAACCTTGTTAAGAGCCAACGGGTGCTTTTAAAAGTTCTTCAAAAGTTTTTCACATTCTGTTAAAAAAAACAAAAAGGCTTCCTTTTGAAAACCACACACATCACATCACATCACACAAAGAGTAAGGGATAGGGCGTTTTTACCTGCACTAACAGAATCCTCAGCACTTCCTTGTCTGGCTGTTAGTCCAGCTCGAATCTGAGCCTAAGAGAAACAAACAAGCAGAACGAAATTGAAGACTGTGTGAAGAGCCAGGATGCCATAGTACAGGGTGTTAAACTCAAGGCCCGGGAAGTGGATCCAGCCTGCGGGATCCTTAGATCTGGCCCGCAGGGCTGTCCTGGAAACAGCAAAGGAAACGGAGCTTGGGAGGGCTGCATGCGGCCGGCCCGAGCTCCGTTTTCGCTGGCAGAGTGCTCGGGCCTCCGCGCCCAGACACGAGCTGGCCCTGACCACACCCACTACGCCCCCTCGAGGTCAAACACAACCCTGATGCGGTCCTCAATGAAATGAAGTTTGACACCCATGCCATAGTAGTTCATGGTTTGCTGTTGTTCTGAGCCAAGCCCATCAACCCATTCCTCAGCTGGTACTACTGAGGACAAGGCGCAATCAAATCTGCAGGCAGAGATTTACCTCTTCGGCGGCTTTTTTCCAGTTCATGCGTAAGACGACAACCAAGAAGGATGCGGCTTGCAGAGAGATGCAGACAATTAAACCGGTCCACAGGCCTGCAGGGAGAGCAAGAAGTTGACTCCAGAGCCCTTATTCTCAACCTCTGCAGCTTTAAGACGGGTGGACTACAACTCCCAGAATTCCGTCTCTCCCATGGGAATCCTGGGAGTTGAAGTCCACCTGTCTTAAAGTGGCTAAGATTGAGAAACATTGCCTAGACTAGAATTTAAAGCTGTGTATAAAAGCCTCCTCCCGTTTTCCCCCATAACAACCCTGCGAGGTGGCTTGCATCAAAATTACTCTGGGCTGAGGAGGGGATTGCCGGCTAGGGAATTCTGGGACTTGAAGTCCGCCCATTTTAAAGCATGATGGCTGGGGAATTCTGGGAGTGGAAGTCCACCCCTCTTAAAGCATGCTGGCTGGGGAATTCTGGGAGTTGAAGTCCACTCCTCTTAAAGCATGCTGCTGGGGAATTCTGGGAGTTGAAGCCCACCCCTCTTAAAGCATGCTGTCTGGGGAATTCTGGGAGTTGAAGCCCACCCATTTTAAAGCATGCTGGCTGGGGAATTCTGGGAGTTGAAGTCCACCCCTCTTAAAGCATGCTAACTGGGGAATTCTGGGAGTTGAAGCCCACCCCTCTTAAAGCATGCTGGCTGGGGAATTCTGGGAGTTGAAGCCCACCCCTCTTAAAGCATGCTAACTGGGGAATTCTGGGAGTTGAAGTCCACTCCTCTTAAAGCATGCTGGCTGGGGAATTCTGGGAGTTGAAGCCCACCCCTCTTAAAGCAGGCTGGCTTAGGAATTCTGGGAGTGGAAGTCCACCCCTCTTAAAGCATGCTGGCTGGGGAATTCTGGGAGTTGAAGCCCACCCCTCTTAAAGCATGCTGGCTGGGGAATTCTGGGAGTTGAAGCCCACCCCTCTTAAAAACTGCTGAGGTTGAGAAACACTATTTTAGTGAGTTTGCCTGTGGAACTCACTGCCAGCAGATGGGCAGGAAACCCACTGTGACTGTCCTCAAGGGGATCTCAAACACTGCAAGTCAAACATCTGGAGGAGGGCAGATTGCAAAGGGGAAACGGCATCTCCCGGCCGGCTCACCCATGACGCCCAGCTTGTACACGAACATCAGCGTAATCCCGATGGGCAACCCGATGACGTAGTAGCCCACCGCGTTGGCGATGGCGCCAATTTTCTGCTTGCCGGCGCCCCTCAGCACCCCTCCGCAAGTGGCCTGGCGAATGGAGGCAGAGCAGGGAGGTTAGGGCAATCCTCTAAAAGAGTCTCCGAGAAGTGTCACTCAATCCTGAGATAAGGATGGCTTAAAATCCCACTCGGCTGGCCTACCTCACAAGGTTGTTGTCCCAAAAACAGGCACATTCTGTGGAGCTGCTTGGAATAAGCCCAGAGAATGTGGCTGCCGCAAAAGACACAAATCCGTTTTCAAAAGTTTCTACGATTTTAGAGCCGCCATCCACCTGCAAGTGGGGGGGGGGGCTCTCCTGGCATGTCTCTGCATGATGCCCTGTTCTGGCATCTCAACTAGTATAGGTAGTCCTCGACTTACAACAGTTCATTTAGTGACCGTTCAAAGTTACAACGGCACTGAACAAAATGACTTAGGGCCATTTTTCACACTTAACGACCGTCGCAGCGTTCCCCCATGATCACGTGATCAAAGTTCAGATGCTTGGACACTGACTCATATTTATGACGGTCGCAGTGTCCCCAGATCACATGATCCCCTTTTGCGATCTTCTGACCAGCAAAGTCAACGGGGACGCCCGATTCTCTCAACAACCGTGCTAGTAACCGAACAGCTGCAGTGACTCACTTAACAACCGCGGCAAGAAAAGTTGTAAAACGCGACAAAGCTCACTTAACAACCGTCTCGCTTAGCAACAGAGATTTTTGGGCTCAATTGCGGTCATAAGTTGAGGACTACCTTTAGGGGTTCAGAGCCCACTCCGACCTGCAGGAGAGACCCTCCTGGTGTGTATCTGCAGGATGTCTTGTTCTGACTTCCCAATCAATATTCACTGAGTCTGCCTTGCAGGCAAGTAGATTGTATGTCTGAAAATATTGCTTTCTTCTGACCCACATTGTCTGCTCACACTTCAGGTCCTGCCAATGCTAGGACTCCCCTGAGGGCTAAAATCCAAATAAAAGCAGTCATAAAAAAGTCATTTATCCAACCGCTACGATTTCCACCAGAACGGGATCTATTTGTAATCATGAGGACTAGAAACCTCCTCCTTTTAAAAGTTCAAAAAAAAAAAAAAGAGAACTTAATAACAGTTCTTTTTTTTTTTTAACTTTTAAAAGGAGCAGGTTTCTAGTCCTCACGGCTAACAAAGTCCATTTGGGCGCCAAGAGCATCCCACCCACCCCAACCCGTGGCGTTGCGCAACGCCGGAAACTCACCGCCGTGGCATCGAACAGGTGAAACGGTGAGAAAATCAGCATAACTTTGGAGACCAAAGCAACAATCTCTCTATTGAGGGAAAAAGATATATATATATATATATTAGGAGATCTGAGTTCTAAAGTGTGCACATGTTGTGGCCCGTCAGCAGCCAGTGCGGATTGTAGCTGATTCTGACAGCGAGGAGGCTGGTGTGGTGCTGTGCCAGCAGCCTGTGCAGCTGGCGCTCGAGTCGGACAGTGAGGAGGCTGGAGAAGATGTAGTGCCAGAGGCGGGGATTCAGCCAGGGCCTTCAGAACCTCCAGAAGCTTCCATGGGTGAAGAGGAAGAAG
The DNA here is from genome assembly GCA_022577455.1 of Arizona elegans. Classification (NCBI taxonomy): domain Eukaryota; kingdom Metazoa; phylum Chordata; class Lepidosauria; order Squamata; family Colubridae; genus Arizona; species Arizona elegans. Next base: position 16,403,047 of record JAKOOJ010000017.1, read on the forward strand.
AGGAGGAGCCTCTTCTTGATGCACGGGCACCCAGAGCTGCCAAAAGGCAGGAGTGGCTCCTCAGGAGGAGGTCTCGAGAGTAAGGCTTGGGGCTAATTGGCCACTCCCTTAGCCTATTTAAGGAGGAATGCCGACTGAAGCAATTTGTAGGGAACAACTTTAGTTCATTCTCCTTCGCGTCTGGATTCTCTGCAAATTGCTTCTGGGCTTTCTGCCAACCTTAGTAAGATTGTGATCACTTTATCTTTGGTTTCTTGTAGGCTGTTAAGAAAGTTTATTAACAGCCTTTGTTTTGAAAAAGACTTGAGTTATTTTAGTAAATTAAGTTTTGTACAAACTTTGTGTCTGCTGCGTTCTTTGGGGTCCATAGCTGGGGCAGAACAGCACGGGAAAAAGTCCATTGGAAAATATATAGGTAGCCTTAAACTTACAAACATTCATTTGGCATCCGTTCAAAGTTACAACAGCACTTTAAAAAAAGATTTATGGCCAGTCCTCGCACTTACGACAATCGCATCGACTGATCCTGTGTGTGTATGTTTGTGTGTGTGTCATCACAACTTTGGAAACAGTTTTAGTAAGCAATTTTTGGCGGCTCCGTCATAAGTTCGAATGGTCGTTAAACAACCAGTCGTAAATCGAGGACAGCCTGTACACGCAAAGGCATGACAGGCAGACTCCCATTCCTGCCTCCCTTCCCTTCCCTTCCTGGGGCGTCTTGAGAAAAAGAGAAAAAAAAAAAAAACGAGGAGAGGCGCTCACTTGTCGTCTGTGAAGATGTAGGCCACCACGTCCTTCAGGGCCGCCAGCAGCGCCGCGAAAACCACCGCAAGGACCCCTGGGAAGGCAGAGGGGATGGTTAGGGTCTGAAACGTGGGTCCCGGGGGGTGGGGTGGGGGCATGTGCCAAGGGTTTCAGTCACACACACACCCCTTCGCTACTTTAAGGACCCCAAACGATGCCTTGGGAGGGTGGCTGTGGGGGGTGTCGTCCAAGGCATTTTACAAGTGGGGAGGGATAAATTGGGAGTTAAAGAAGCCAAGGGAGTCAAAGTAAGATCTCCCTCTCCATATTTATCTATATACCTATCTATCAAATTACCTATCAATCCATCATTCATATCTATCTAACTACCTATCTATCAATCATTCTGAATCAATCTATCATCTATCTATCTATCTATCTATCTATCTATCTATCTATCTATCTTTATCCATCCATCCATGTATCCATCCCTATCTCTATCTTATCCTTCTATCATTTACCCATCCATTTCTCTATCTATTTCTCTATTTCTCTCTCTCTCTCTTTCTATCTATTTATCTATCTTCATCCATCCATCCATTCATCTCAAATCTAACTACCTATCAATCATTCTAAATCTATGTATTTATCAATCTGTATCTATCTAATCTATCTCTATCATTATCCAGCCAGCCAGCCAGCCAGCCAGCCAGCCAGCCACTCATCCATCCCTATCACTATCTTATCCTTCTATCATTTACCCACCCATTTCTCTATCTATTTATCTATTTATCTATTTATCTATCTATCTATCTTCATCCATCCATCCATCCATCTCAAATCTAACTACCTATCAATCATTCTGAATCTATGTATCTATCTGTATCTATCTAATCTATCTCTATCTATCTATCTATCTATCTATCTGTCATTATCCATCCATCCATCCATCCATCCATCTCTATCTTATCCTTCTATCATTTACCCATCCATTTATCTATCTATCTATCTATCTATCTATCTATCTATCTATCTTTATCCATCCATCCATGTATCCATCCCTATCTCTATCTTATCCTTCTATCATTTACCCATCCATTTCTCTATCTATTTCTCTATTTCTCTCTCTCTCTCTTTCTATCTATTTATCTATCTTCATCCATCCATCCATTCATCTCAAATCTAACTACCTATCAATCATTCTAAATCTATGTATTTATCAATCTGTATCTATCTAATCTATCTCTATCATTATCCATCCAGCCAGCCAGCCAGCCAGCCAGCCAGCCACTCATCCATCCCTATCACTATCTTATCCTTCTATCATTTACCCACCCATTTCTCTATCTATTTATCTATTTATCTATCTATCTATCTTCATCCATCCATCCATCCATCTCAAATCTAACTACCTATCAATCATTCTGAATCTATGTATCTATCTGTATCTATCTAATCTATCTCTATCTATCTATCTATCTATCTGTCATTATCCATCCATCCATCCATCCATCCATCTCTATCTTATCCTTCTATCATTTACCCATCCATTTCTCTATCTATCTATCTATCTATCTATCTATCTATCTATCTATCTTCTATCCATATCTAACTATCCATATCTATCTATCTATCTATCTATCTACCTACTTATCTATCTATCTTCTATCCATATCTAACTATCCATATCTATCTATCTATCTATCTATCTATCTATCTATCTATCTTCTATCCATATCTAACTATCCATATCTATCTATCTATCTATCTATCTATCTATCTTCTATCTATCTATCTATCTATCTACCTACCTATCTATCTTCTATCCATATCTAACTATCCATATCTATCTATCTATCTATCTATCTATCTATCTATCTATCTATCTTCTATCTATCTATCTATCTATCTACCTACCTATCTATCTATCTTCTATCCATATCTAACTATCCATATCTATCTATCTATCTATCTATCTATCTATCTTCTATCTATCTATCTATCTATCTATCTATCTATCTATCTATCTATCTATCTTCTATCCATATCTAACTATCCATATCTATCTATCTGTCTATCTATCTATCTTCTATCTATCTATCTATCTATCTACCTACCTATCTATCTATCTTCTATCCATATCTAACTATCCATATCTATCTATCTATCTATCTATCTATCTTCTATCTATCTATCTATCTATCTACCTACCTATCTATCTATCTTCTATCCATATCTATCTATCTATCTATCTTCTATCTATCTATCTATCTATCTATCTATCTATCTATCTTCTATCCATATCTAACTATCCATATCTATCTATCTATCTATCTATCTTCTATCTATCTATCTATCTACCTACCTATCTATCTATCTTCTATCCATATCTAACTATCCATATCTATCTATCTATCTATCTATCTATCTATCTATCTATCTATCTATCTTCTATCTATCTATCTATCTATCTATCTTCTATCTATCTATCTATCTATCTATCTTCTATCTATCTATCTATCTTCTATCTATCTATCTATCTACCTACCTATCTATCTATCTTCTATCCATATCTAACTATCCATATCTATCTATCTATCTATCTATCTATCTATCTATCTATCTATCTATCTTCTATCTATCTATCTATCTATCTATCTATCTATCTATCTATCTTCTATCCATATCTAACTATCCATATCTATCTATCTATCTATCTATCTATCTATCTATCTTCTATCTATCTATCTATCTATCTACCTACCTATCTATCTATCTTCTATCCATATCTAACTATCCATATCTATCTATCTATCTATCTATCTATCTTCTATCTATCTATCTATCTATCTACCTACCTATCTATCTATCTTCTATCCATATCTATCTATCTATCTATCTATCTTCTATCTATCTATCTATCTATCTATCTATCTATCTATCTATCTATCTTCTATCCATATCTAACTATCCATATCTATCTATCTATCTATCTATCTTCTATCTATCTATCTATCTACCTACCTATCTATCTATCTTCTATCCATATCTAACTATCCATATCTATCTATCTATCTATCTATCTATCTATCTATCTATCTTCTATCTATCTATCTATCTATCTATCTATCTATCTATCTTCTATCTATCTATCTATCTATCTATCTTCTATCTATCTATCTATCTATCTATCTTCTATCTATCTATCTATCTATCTATCTATCTATCTATCTTCTATCCATATCTAACTATCCATATCTATCTATCTATCTATCTATCTATCTTCTATCTATCTATCTATCTATCTATCTATCTATCTTCTATCTATCTATCTATCTATCTATCTATCTATCTATCTATCTATCTTCTATCTATCTATCTATCTATCTATCTATCTTCTATCCATATCTAACTATCCATATCTATCTATCTATCTATCTATCTTCTATCTATCTATCTATCTATCTACCTACCTATCTATCTATCTTCTATCCATATCTATCTATCTATCTATCTTCTATCTATCTATCTATCTATCTATCTATCTATCTATCTATCTATCTATCTATCATCTATCATTATCCATCCATCTCTATCTTCAACTCCAGGATTCCCCAGCAGGCATGAACCCCCCTCCCCTTGGCTTAAAGAGACATACGCACCGGTGCAAAGAAGGGCCATGATACACGACCTCTTGGCCTGGTCAGCATCCCCGACGCCCAAGGCGTTCCCCACGCGGACACTGGAGGCCACACTCATGCCCTGTGGAAGCTGAGAAAAACCTTGTGTGAGTGTAGTCGTTGGTCTTTCACCCGTTTGGAGAGGAAGGTCATAAAATGGGGCAAAACTCACTTAACAACGGTCTCGCTCAGCAACAGAAATTTTGGGCTCAACTGTGGTCGTAAGTCGAGGCCTACCTGTACCAAATTCGATGGGTTTCAAAGCCCTTGTGGACCAAGATAATACTGTAAATCTTTACTTTCTATTAATTTTTTTAACCCCAGCATGCTGTCGCAGAGGACACGTTGCCCCATTAGCCTTCAGTTGCAACGAGCAATTTTCCGTTTTACGTAATGCTTCCTGCTTCTCACAGTCTCCCATGGGTGTTCATTCTTTCTCCTTCCCCGCCCTCCGAATTTAGCAAATTCTTACCAAGTATGCGATGGTCGACAGTTCGTAGATGATGGACTGAGCTCCTAATTCCACCGTACTCATTAACCCTGATAGGAGAGAAACATGGTAGAGATCAGGGTGGATAAAAATAGTACAATGGTTTAAAGCACCCTGTTATTAACACAGCTGCCTGCAATTACTGCAGGTTCGAATCTCCCCAGGCTCAAGGTCGACTCAGCCTTCCATCCTTTCTAAGGTAGCTTAAATGAGGACCCAGTTTGTGGGGGCAATAAGCTGACTTTGTATAAATGTACAAAAGGATGAAGGCTATTGCTTAACGTATTGTAAGCCGCCCTGAGTCTCCAGAGAAAGGCGGCATATAAATAAAATTTTAAAAAAAATAAAATGATTTTTTTTAAAAAATCATAAAATCAGATTTTTTTTTATTTAAATCGGATTTTTTTTTATTTAAATCGGATTTTTTTTATTTTTATCCAATTTATTTTAATAAAAAACTTTTGGGGTAAAAATCTATCGTAAGATAGTTTTCTATTTAAGATAGATATTAAATAATTTAGTTTATTCATTAAATGGAGCTTAGTTATGTAGCATGAGGCTGTATATTCTGCAACACTGGGACTATCGATGAGTCAACGGTGGGTCAAAGGAGGAGCAGAGATGACAGTTGCTCTTTAAAAATTATGATTTAAATCGAGTTGATTTAAATCAAGCCTTTTTATACTAGTGATTTAAATCATGATTTAAATTGTGATTTTAAATCAACTCGATTTAAATCAAATCCACCCTGGTAGAGATTCAGAACAGTTACACAAAACAGTGAGACAAGCGGCAGATACATTGAACGGTAATACACGTGTTTCCCCAAAAATAAGACCCAGTCTTATTTTCATTTGTGCCCCAAAATAAACACTAGGGCTTATTTTTGGGAGATGTCTTATTTTTTTCCCATGTACAGGAGAGCCCACTTCTTCTGCTTGCTTGTGGCGGGGAGACGGGACAGGAGGCCGCGTAGTATGCTAATGCCACTGCCACGAGGCAGGGGGGTAGAGGTGCCTCACACATCCCACCCCAGTTTACCTCAGAGCCCCTGCAGCCAGGCCACCCACGCCCCGACACCTGCCTCGCCTTCCAGCCCCATCCAGCAGGACCCTACGTGGCCACCGGCCCACTACTTCTGCTTGCTCGTGGCCACAACGAAGCAGGAGACCGAACAACACACCGGTGCCGTGACCACGAGGCGAGGCGGAGGGTGGTGGAGGTGCTCCACGCGCCAGGCACTGGCTTACCTCAGGGCCCCAGGAGCCAGGCCATCCATGCCCCGACACATGCCTCACTTTGCGGCTGCGAGCGAGCAGAAGTGAGCCCGCGGCCACGTGGGCTCCTACTGCACATGGCTGTTGGTGCTGCCGCCGCGTGGCAGGTGTTGGAGCATGGATGGCCTGGCTGCGGAGGCCCTGAGGTAAGTTGGTGTGAGGTGCTTGCGGCGGCTCCACCTCCCACCTCATGGCCACAGCACTGCAAACAAGCAGATGGAAGGGGCAGGCTCTTAAGTAGGGCCTATTTTGGGGGGATAGGGCTTATTTCAGGGGTGAAATGCTCCCGGTTCGGACCGGATCACCTGATCTGGTAGCGATGGAGGCGGGTGGTTCGGAGAACCGGTAGCAAAAATCCCTGCACCCCCACCCCCCATTGCCCAGCTGAGCCGCACAATCATCAGAGGCTTTTTTATTTTATTTTTAAAAGCATTTTTTCTACAACCTCTTTGGCTGAAAAAATGCTTTTAAAAGTAAAAAAAAAAGCCTCTGATGATTGCGCGGCTCAGCTGGGATCATCAGAGGCTTTTAAAGGCATTTTTTCTACAACCTCTTCCGCTGAAGAGGTTATAGAAAAAATGTTTTTAAAGGGAAAACAAGCCTCTGCTGATCAGGCAAGTCAGCTGGGATCGTCAGAAGCTTAAAAAAAAAAGCCTCTGCCGATCAGGCAAGTCAGCTGGGATCGTCAGAGGCTTTTAAAAAAAAAAAAGAAAACCTCTGCCAATCAGGCAAGTCAGCTGGGATCATCAGAGGCTTTTAAAAGCATTTTTTTACAACCTCTTCAGCCAAAGAGCTTGTAGAAAAAAATGGTTTTAAAAGTTAAAAAAAAAAAGTTGGCCACACCCACTCAGTCATATTACCACTACCCCCACCCACCAAGCCACGCCCACAGAACCGGTAGTAACAAATTTTACATTTCACCACTGGTTTATATTATGCACAAACGTAAAAAACAAACATGCTAGGGCTTATTTTTGGGATAGGTCTTGTTTTTGGGGAAACGGTAGCAAAAATAGTAGCTTTGATAGTACAGTGGTGTACACACCCTGTTATTAACACAGCTGCCTGCAATTTACTGCAGGTTCGAATCTCACCAGGCTCAAGGTTGACTCAGCCTTCCAACCTTTCTAAGGTAGGTGAAATGAGGACCCAGTTTGTGGGGGCAATAAGCTGACTTTGTATAAAATATACAAAAGTATGAAGGCTATTGCTTAGCGCATTGTAAGCCGCCCTGAGTCTCCGGAGAAGGGCGGCATATAAATCAAATTTTTAAAAAAAAAAATATTCAAGAAATAGAATCTGCCTGCTAGCAAGAACTGGTGGGACCACAAAATAGACACAGTCGTGAATTTTTGTCATCAACATTTGTCATTAATTAATTTAATTTAATTAATTCAATTTATATGCCGCCCCTCTCCGAAGACTCAGGGCAGCTCACAATACATTTTAAAAAATCGTTATAAAAAACATTTAAAAATTAAAAACATTAAAAACTCATTCACGCCATTCATGGCCGGATCTTGCCAGATCACAAGAGCGAGATCAACGGCCCCAGGCCTGCCGGAAAAGCCAGGTCTTCACCGCTTTTCGGAAGGCCAATAGGGTGGGGATGGTCATTAGCGAAGTCATCAACATTCCATTTTGCAGCTACTAAGATTGTTGGACGAGCAGGTACAAAACCAGCCGGGGAAGGAATCGAAGCCTCGTCAGTCAAACAGGAGGGCTGATTTATAACCAGTTTATCAAGTATTTAGGAGGCGGAGGGCTTGGCAGCACAAGGACACAACAACCAACAACTTAATAGCCAGCCATCAACACCCCAATCAACAACTAAAAAGCCACGCACAACAGACACCATATAAGCCACACACAAAATGGCCCAAAGAATACATGAAAGTCGTCAAAAATGAAGAAAGCTGTTAAGGAATTCGCAGAGTAACCCTTGAGTAGCAAGGGTGTGTACATGAAAGCGACTGAGAGTAGATACGAATAAGCACAGTCAACACACAGATACACTGAGTTGTGTTTACTTTCAGGAAATAGTAAGGCACAGTCCAATAAACAGTCCAGGTCATACACATACAAAGCAGGAGATAGCAAAACGACAGTCCAGGGAATAATCCAATAACAAAGTCTTCTTACCAGTCGTCGTAGTCATTCCCAATAAACAGTTCTTCTGGATTTGCAAACAGTAGCATACAGAGATATCAGAGAGTAAGAACGGCAAAGAGAAACAAACCAGGTTTCTAGCTCCCTCTTAAGGAGATTGGCTACAGAGCTAACCAATCAGGACACAGTATGACGCAATACAGTAGTCTTAAAGCTATATTGATGGTTTATATATTGCCAACTCAACAAGGTAGGTAATACTCATTTCCTAACAAAAGCTAAATTGCTCTGGTATTTTAAAATTGAAACAGACAAAGCACAAAACTTTCTCGATATGAAAGACCAAAAAGTCCTGATAGTAGACATGAACGGCAGAAGAGAAGAGAAAGAACTGGAGAAGATCACAAAAAGAACAAAGACCCGCAAATAGAAACAGAACGACTGTGGCAAGAGAAAGCAAAGGCAGTACCAAAAGTGACAGGCGCTTTGGGCGCAATCCCAAAACCTCTGGAGCACCACTTGAACGCCATCGGAATTGACAAATTCCCCATCGGTCAATTGCAGAAGGCAGCTTTGCTTGGAACAGCTTACATCCTGCCACGAAACCTTGAATATTATTAAACAGCAACATCTGGCTATCCCAGATGCTTGGGAAGAACTTGAAAGGTGGACAAAAATGGCAAATGCAATCTGAACATCTGGCTGGCTGGGTGAGCACCACTCACCCATCGGAATTGACAAATTCACCATCAGTCAATTGCAGAAGGCAGCTTTGCTTGGAACAGCTTACATCCTTGCCACAAAACCTTGAATATTATTAAAACACTCACATCTGTCTATTCTAGGTCTTTGGAAGGACTCGATAGATGGACAAAAATGCCAGAATCCAGTCTGAACATCTGGCTGACCTTGCAACCGACCATCGTCATAATTAAAATAGATGCAGTTGGGGAAAACCTTTGAACCCACCGCCGCATCACCGATAAAAACCAGACAATCTCTGATGGAATGCCATGTTGTCATGGCCCATGCAGAGAAATTTGGGGCTGGGTTTTGGCCGTAAATTGAGGGCTAAGTCCTCGACTTACGGCAGTTCACTTAGTGACCGTTCAAAGTTACAACGGCACTGAAAAAAATGAGCGTTTTTCGCACTTACGACCGTTGCAGCATCCCCGTGGCCACGTGATCAAAATTCAGAACGCTTGGCACCTGACTCATACTTCTGACGGCGGCAGTGTCCCAGGGTCATGTGATCCCCTTTGGCAACCCTCTGACGGGCGAAATCAACGGGGAAAGCCCGATTCACTTAACAACCGTGTTCCTGACTTAACAGCTGCAGGGTTTCACTTAACAACTGTGGCAAGGTTGGTCGTAAAACGGGGCACTGTTTAAAACCCTCATTTAACAAGTGTCTGTTTAAAATAGACTGTTTAAAACACTCATTTAACAAGTGTCTCGCTTAGCGACATATGTTTTGGGCTCGGTTGTGGTCGTAAGTCGAGGACTACCTGTATAACTTCACCTCACTGTAGCAGCAAATCTCCCAGCGAGACAACAAAGAGACCCCTGCTGGGTGAGAGAGAGAGAAAAAGGGTCAGGGGGTCTCACCTGCCAGGAAGCTCCCGATCTCAAAGGTCCACCACTCGATGCAGATCATAAACATGCTGGGCAGGGCCAGCCGGATGAAGGGACCCCATTCCTGCAAACACTCCATCGTCCAGCCTGTAAAACAAGATGGCCGCCGTGTCAGGGCGAGGTGACTGGGTCTCTGGGTCCCTCTGCGTGGGTCTATGTCTGTTTGTGTGTCTGTGTGTGTTTCTTTGTGTCTCAATAACAGAATAACAGAGTTGGAAGGGACATTGGACATCGGAGGCCATCTAGTCCAACCCTCTGGCCAGGGAGGAAACCTTGCACCATTTCAGACAAAGGGTTAACTAGCCTCTTCTTAAAAGCCTTCGGAGTGGGAGCAGAGTCTGTGTTTGCGTGTCTGTGTATCTGTGTGGGTGTCTGTTTTAGAATTAGAATTAGAATTTGAATTAGAATTAGAATAACAGAGTTGGAAGGGACCTTGGAGGTCTTCTAGTCCAATCCCCTGCTTAGGCAGGAAACCCTACACCACTTCAGATAAATGGTTATCCAACTTCTTCTTAAAAATTTCCAGTGTTGGAGCATTCACAACTTCTGGTGGCAAGTTGTTCCACTGATTTAATTGTTCTAACCGTCAGGAAATTCCTCCTTAGTTCCAAGTTGCTTCTCTCCTTGATGAGTTTCCACCCGTTGCTTCTTGTCCTGCCTTCAGGTGCTTTGGAGAATAGCTTGACTCCCTCTTCTTTGGGGCAGCCCCTGAGATATTGGAAGGCTGCTATCATGTCTCCCCAATCCTTCTTTTCATTAAACTAGACATACCCAGTTCCTGCAACCGTTCTTCCTATGCTTTAGCCTCCAGTCCCCTAATCCTCTTGGTTGCTCTTCTCTGCACTCTTTCCAGAGTCTCAGCATCTTTTTTACATCGTGGCGACCAAAACTGGATCCATTATTCCAACTGTGGCCTTCCCAAGGCCTTATAAAGTGGTCTTAACACTTCACGTAATCTTGATTCTATCCCTCTGTTGATGCAGCCTAGAACCGTGTTGGCTTTTTTGGCAGCTGCTGCACACGGCTGGCTCATATTTAAGGGATTGTCCACTAGGACTCCCAAGATCCCCCTCACAGTTTGTCTATGTCTGCTTGTTTGTGTGTCTATGTATCTGTGGTGCATCAGTGTGTTTGTGTATCTGTTTGTGTATTTTCTGTGTGTGTGTGTGTGTCTGTATGTGTTTGTGTATTTGTGTCTGTGTGTCTGCATGCCGATGTCGGTTTGTGTATCTGGTGTGTGTCTGTGGGTGTGAGCGTGTCTATGCCTGTGGGTTAGGATTATTTTTATTTATTTATTATTTATTGGTTCAATTTATATATGCCGCCCTTCTCCGGAGACTCAGGGCGGCTTACACTGCGTTAAGCAATAGTCTTCATACTTTTGTATATACCTGCTTAGTAGGGCTTTCGGGGCCCCCCAAGCGGTGTTCTTTTTTATACAAAGTCATCTTATTGCCCCCACAAACCGGGTCCTCATTTTACCTACCTCGGAAGGATGGAAGGCTGAGTCAACCTTGAGCCTGGTGAGATTCGAACTCGCAGTAATTGCAGGCAGCTGGCAGCTAAGTGCTACTTAACAGCACTTTAGTCTGCTGCGCCACCAAGGTTCCTTATTGTACCCCACCCAGTGTCAACTTTGGTAAGACGAGTGGCCATATAAAAATAGAATAAATAAATAACTGTCTGAAAACAAGGGCGTTCCTTCTCACAAAAATAAAAGAGAGGAACAAAAGTTTTGCCAGCTGTTCCGGTGATTCTCTCAACAGTCGCCCCCCCCTCCCTCCCCAGGTGGCAAAAATATTCCACTTTTTCCTACCTCCCCAGGTTTCCTTATGGATCTTTTTCCACCAGACGAAGAGGAAGAGCAGAAATGCTTGCAGGTTCTGTGAAAGGGTGTTGGCCCAGGCTGAACCCCTGTGGGAGAGAGAGAAAGACAGAGAGAGAGAGAGACAAAGAGAGAGAGAGAAAGAAGGAAAGAAAAACAGAAAGAGAAAGAGAGAAAGAGAGAGAAAGAGGGAAAGAAGGAAACAAAAAGAGAGAAAGAGAGAAAGAGAGACAGAGAGAAAGAGAGAGAAAGAAGGAAAGAAAAACAGAAAAAGAGAGAAAGAGAGAGAGAGAGAGGGGAAAGGCAAGAGAGGGAAAGAGAGAGAGAGAAAGAGAACGAGAAAGAAAAAGAGATAGAAAGAGGGAAAGGAGGAAAGAGAAAGAGAAAGAGAGAAAGAGGAAAGGCAAGAGAGAGGGAAAGAGAGAGAGAGAAAGAGAAACAGAGAGAAAGAGAAAGAGAGAGGGGGAAGAGAGAGAGACAGAAAGAGAGAGGGAAAGAGAGAGGAAAAGAGCGAGAGAGAGAAAGAGAGAGGGGGAAAGAGGGAAAAAGAGAAATAGAGAAGAAACAAAGAAACAGAGAGAAAGAAAAACAGAAAGAAAGAAACAGAAAGAAAGAGACAGAGAAAGAGAGCGAGAGAGAGGAAAAGAGAGAGAGAGAAAAAGAGAAATAGAAAGAGAGTGAGAAAGAAAAAGAGACAGAAAGAGGGAAAGGAGGAAAGAAAAACAGAAAGGGAAAGAGAAATAAAGAAAGAGGAAAGGCAAGAGAGAGGGAAAGAGAGAGAGAGAGAGAAAGAAAACACAGAAAGAGAAAGAAAAAGAGAGGGAAAGAGAGAGGGGGGAACAGAGAGAGACAGAAAGAGAGAGGGAAACAGAGAGAGGAAAAGAGCAAGAGAGAGAAAGAGAGGGGGGGAAAGAGGAAAAAAAGAGAAATAGAGAAGAAACAGAGAGAGAAACAAAGAAACAGAGAAAGAAAAACAGAAAGAAACAGAAAGAAAGAGACAGAGAAAGAGAGAGAGAGAGAGAGAAAGAAAGTCAGTCTTAATGTTTGTTTGACTGAACTCATGAGAGCTAGCAACTTCATTCTTATTACAGGTAGATTTACAACCACAACAGAGACCAGAATTTCTATTATTAAACAAGGCAGCTGTTAAATGCCTGACTGTACCCCCTCTTTTGCCACTATCGATAAGCAAAACAGTCGTTAAGTGAATCCAGCTTTCCCCATTGACTTTGTTCATCAGAATGTCGCAAAAGGGGATCACCTGACCCCAGGACATTGCGACCGTCATAAATATGAGTCCGTTGGTCAAGCGTCTGAATTTTGATCACCTGACCATGGGGATGCGGCAACGGTCGTAAGTGTGAAAAACGGTCCTAAGCCGCTATTTTTCCAGTGCCGTCCTAACTTCGAATGGTCACTAAACGAACCGCTGTAAATCGAGGACTACCTGTCTTCTGGAAGATTTCAAGCCGCCTCTCGGGCTGTTTCACCCGTGAGAAATTAAGAGCGTTAGGTTTTGAACCCGAAGACTTTGGGCCAACGGGAAAATCTGTCACACTTACACCACGCCCAGTTTGAAGGTGTGCAGGAAAATGGTGTTCATGACCACGTTCAATACATTCACCACTACGCCGGTCACTACTTGAGGCAGGAGAACAGCCTGGAATGCAAGAAAAGGATCTGTGAACACAGGGGCATATTTCAGCAATGCTACGACGCAGGCGGAAGCTCAACTGGTTGAACTACAAAGCAAGGGCCAATGTGTAAGCTACCTGCAGGCCCCAGACTTCTGACTTTGGGGACAGAAACATCCTAGGTAGAGGCAGTTATTTCTCTCTCTGGGCACAATGAGAATATATCTGCCGAACAACACTCTGTATTGGCAACAGGAAAGGCATCCGGCCAATAAACACTCAGCTCCATTCAGTTGCCCAGAACTCCACCCCGCAAGGGATTATGGAGTCGTTAAAAGAAGATGATGAAATATTTACAATATTTTTTATAGATATCAAAAATATCTATATAAAAATAGATATTTTCCACCGTGCCCTGAAAACGTTTCTATTCCAACAAGCTGGTCTGGCCTAACTCTCCCTTTTAAATTGGCTTTTACATTGGCTTTTAAATCAGGTTTTAGACCTCTTTTAGATAAATTTGGATGTTTTAATCTTTGAGCCAAATTACTTAATCTGTTTTTTAATAGTTTTTAACTTCTATATGTATTTGTAATTATTATGGCTGTTCACCGCCCTGAGTCCTTCGGGAGTAGGGTGGTATACAAACATGAAAAATAAATAAATAAATAAATAAATAAATAAATAAATAAATAAATAAATAAATAAATAAATAGTGAAGATGTTATTTGATTATACGTAGTGGATTTGTAGAGAATAAGATGAATAAATTTATGCAAAGCTATTATGTAAGGAATGTTTCCAGGAATAATTAAAATAAGTTTATGGGGTAAAAAGTAAAAATAAGGTTTTTATAATATAATTTATTCGAGATTGGTTAAAATATTTTGTTAATGTGTCAATATATGTAAGGGTTGGAGATGGGATGGTTAATTGTAAATGGGCTCGGATTGCGTAATGCTGGAAGAAAGAATTTTTGTTTATTATTGAAGAACGGACAAAGAGCGAAGTTGGATTGATTACTTTCAAGCAAGAACTTGTTTAAATAGTTATATTTAGATAGGAACAAGGGGAGTTAAAGTGCAAAAGGGAGATACATTTATAGATAGTTAGCTTATGTTTTTTTTTTTAATATGTTTGTTAAATGCTATATCCTGGATTTGCTCTGGGAAGTCCCGGGGTGGGGGCGGGGGGAGGAGGGAAAGGAAAATATGTGTAAAATTTTTAAAAACTTTTTAATTAAAAAAAAAAAGAAGAAGATGATGATCACATAAGCTCTCACTGTGCATATGTAAACAATAAAGTGATTGGTATTTACCCATGTAGTAGGGCTGTATCCAGCAATGGGTTTTACATTATGTTACTACCGGTTCTCCCTTCTCATCTTCTCTTTCCTACTACCTTCTCCTATCTATGATTTATCACTTGTTGTATTGTATGATTAATGATTGTAACTATGATCTATATGATAGAAGACCTATCACTTTGTTTATTTGCATGTACACTGCGAGCTTATGAACCGGAGACAAATCCCTTAGGGTGTCCAATCACGCTTGGCTAATAAAGAATTCTATTTTATGCTATTTCAGCGTTATCCTTCCTGGCAAACCGATGGGGAAGAAATAGAGGTAGTGACAGATTTTATCTTCCTGGGCTCCAAGATCACCGCAGATGGGGACTGCAGCCAAGAAATTAAAAGACGCTTGCTCCTGCAGAGGAAAGTGATAGCAAATCTAGACTGCTTACTAAAAAGCAGGGACATCACCCTGCCAACAAAAGAGCGTATAGTCAAGGCTATGGTTTTCCCAGTTGCTGTTGTGACCCCGACTCCCGAGCCTGTCCTAACAGAGGAAGAGGACTCAGAAGGTGATGGGTAGGAACTGACAAGGCCTTCCTCTCCAGGATCCTCCTCTCTGGCAATGCCTCAGGTTCCATCCGAAGGCCAGGAGGAACAGCCTGGGATGTGCCAGGAGGAAGGCATATCGGAGCACCAATTGATAGGGAGCTAGGAGGATGAATCCTGGCTTGATCCCAGGCAGCGTCGGAGGGAGAAGCGTGCGCAGCAACGGAAGAGGCGTGGGAGGGCCAGAGATTGAGCTGAGTCACGGAGCCATGCCCCACCGGGAATAAAAGTGGGTGGGATTGCTCTTCAGGCTTTGTGACGGAGAAAGTTAAACCCTGAAAGTCACATCGTGATCTCTGAAATTCGGCTTGGATATATTTTGGACTGAACATTGACTAAACTCTTGTCTCGTGGATAATTTGTTGCTCCTGGAACGGACTGAAGATTTATTTTTTATTTTATTTTTATTTATTTTTATATGCCGCCCTTCTCCGGAGACTCAGGGCGGCTTACAATGCGTTAAGCAATAGCCTTCATACTTTTTGTATATTTTTATACAAAGTCAGCTTATTGCCCCCACAAACCGGGTCCTCATTTTACCCACCTTAAAAAGGATGGAAGGCTGAGTCGACCTTGAGTCTGGTGAGAATTGAACTCGCAGTAATTGCAGGCAGCTGGATGTTAAATGCTGCCTTAGTAGGAGGCATTAGCCTTCTACGCCACTCAGAAGATAAGTCCTCTTCTGCTTTATGGGAGTGAAAACAGTCTTGGCAGGCATTCGGCAGTTTGCTGCCAAAACCTTGGTCTGCCAAGAATTCTAATCTGTTTACCTAATAAAATATTGGCGGGCGTGCTTGGTATTACGTTTGTCTGTGTGAGGAAGGGGGACAGAACAGTTGCAATGTATGGCTGTGAAAGTTGGACCATAAGGAAGGCTGAGCGCCAAAGAATTGAGGCCTTTGAGGAGCTGGAGAAGACTCCTGTGAGAATTGAGGCCTTTGAGGTGCCGGAGAAGACTCCTACGAGTCCCTTGGACTGCAAGGCGATCAAACCGGTTAGTCCTAGAAGAGATCAACCCTGACTGCTCTTTCCAAGGCCAGATCCTGAAGAGGAAACTCAAATACTTTGGCCACCTAATGAGAAGGAAGGAAGGAGAAGAGCCTAATGCTGGGAACGATGGAGGGCAAAAGAAGAAGGGGACGGCAGAGAACGAGGTGGCTGGATGGAGTCACTGAAGCAGTCGGCGTGTGCTTCAATGTAATGTGAATGATGTAAGAATAGTACAGGGTCAGCTATATGAACACTGAAGGACCCTCTTTATTCACATTACTATAAGAAAGAAATGTGCTTGTTTAGAGATTGCACTAAGTCAGCTAAATTCCATTCTTGGTAATATATATCTTCTGAAGGGCCTAGCTATCAAGGATGCAAGGACATCCATATGAAATAAAAAGTTACTTATTATCCAAAGCAGCCATGAATCTACGCCTCAGCAATCACAGAACTGAGGAAGGTTGTTTAGCTAAGATAATCTTATGAACTAGAAAATAATGAAGGAATTTAGTAATTAGAAAGTGTCAATTATAGTGTAACAAATGTATATTAACCATATATGGAAAACTGCTGTGCTCGCAAAATCCTTTGTCTTGGAGATGTATAAAAGCAATTGTATCAGAACTCTTCTTGGTTCAGAATTGCAGATACAAATCTGATTCTGAAACTGCGCAATAAACTGTCTCTGGCTGACCTAGGAATGTTGTTTGGTTCCATCATTCCATAACAAATGGACTCCAGCGGATGGTAGAGGACAGGGAGGCCTGGAGGAACATTGTCCATGGGGTCGCGATGGGTCGGACACGACTCCGCAAGTAATAATAATAACAAAAGCATTAGCCTAATCTACTGCTTTTGAGGTATGGTTGCCTCTCCCAGAAAATTCTCCTTTTAACAACAGACATACCTGACTTTGCAAATAACGTGTTTCCAGCTGGTAGATGAATGCGGCCTGAAAATGCACCCCAAAAAGATTTAAATTAGTTTCTCTGATTAAAAATCATTTTTTTCATTGTTATTTTATTCACTTTGTTTTATTTTTCCTGACACGCATGGGGCCCTCAAGGGAGGCGAGGGTCCCAAGTGAAATGTCAATGAGAGGAGGGGGGAAGCAACAATTCAGGGAATCCTCGATTTACGATGATTCATTTTTTTTTTCTTTCTTTCCCCTTTAAATTTATCTTCCCCAATATGTCGACGATGCCGGGCAGCTTAGAGATCATAAAAATAGAGAAGTAATTAAAATATCTCAATTTTAGCGACCATTCGAAATCAGGACGGGGCTGAAAAAAGTGGCTTGCGACCGGTCCTCGCTTTTACGATCATCAGAATCAGGTGATCGTATTTGGTACTTGGCAATAGGCATGGATTTACAATGGTTAGAGCTTCCCAGGGTCACGTGATCTCCATTTGTGACTTTCGCAGTTGGCAAATTCAGTAGAAGCAGCTGAATTCACTCAAACGACCGCATGATTCACTTACTGCCAATCCTCGATTTACAACTGCAACTGAACCCAAAATTTCTACCACTAAGCGAGATAGCCGTTAAGTGAGTTTTCCCCATTTTACGGCCTTTTTTTTGCCCTGGTCGTTAAGCGAATCATGCAGTCGTATAACAAATGTAGCTTCCCCCCAATTGGCTTTGCTTGGGAGTAGGTCACTTAAGGGGATCACATGACGCCGGGACAATGCTACCGTCATAAATATGAGTCGGTTGCCAAGCATTTGGATCTTGATCATGTGACGGCAGGGATGCTGTAACAGTCATAAGTGTGAGAAACGGCCATAAGTCACTTTTTCCAGTGCCATTGTTCCTTTGAATGGTCACTAAATGAATGGTTGTAAGGGGAGGACTAACTGTACTTTAATAACCGTGGCACCAGAAAGGTTTGTGCACGGTTCACTTAACAAGTGCCTTGCTTAGCAACGGAAATTCTGGTCCCAATTGTGGACGTAAGTTGAGGACTACCTGTAACAGGTAGTCCTCAACTTACAACCACCATCGAGCCCAACATTGTTGTTGCTGAGTGAGAAATGTGTTAAGGGACTTTTGCCCCACTGTACGACCTTTCTTGCCACCGCTGTTAAGTGAATTCCTGCAGTTGTTGAGTGAGTGACAGGGTTGGTATGTGAATCTGGCTTCCCCGTTGACTTGGCTTGCCGGGTCGCAAATAGGGGATTGCGTGACCCCAGGACACTGCAACCCCATCATAAAGCTGAACCTTTATGTTCATGGGGATGCTTCAATGGTCGTTAAGTGTGAAAAACGGTCATAAGTCGCTTTTTCAGTGCTGTTGTGACGTTGGATGGTCACTAAATGAACCGTTGTAAATTGAGGACTTCCTGTAATTTTTTTTTTCTTCAAATTACCTTTTACTTGGGTTCACATTGTACCTTGAACTCTGAACCCGGGTTAATGAAACGTAATGCTTTCCTTCCCCTATTAAGTCAGATCTCAGCTAACAAGCCATGATGTCTTCTTAACCCAGTGTTTCTCAACCTTGGAAGCTTGAAGATGGGTGGACTTCAACTCCCAGAATCCCCCAGCCAGCAGCGCTGGCTGGGGGATTCTGGGAGTTGAAGTCCACCCATCTTCAAGCTACCAAGGTTGAGAAACACTGTCTTAACCCAACAAACCCTGTTCACACAACCAACAGATGAACAGACTTCCCTGGACCTGATTTTGCCTGGTGTGTTTGTGTTTTGTGCGAATGCAGCCAATGACACACTTACCGGCAGGGCAGGAATAAAGATCATCACATAAATGTGGGTTAATCTGCAAGAAAAAATGAAAAACATGGGAACAAAAGAAGGACTCGGGGGTGTGGGGACATGATAGCAATGGTTCCAGTATCTCAGGGGCTGCCCCAAAGAAGAGGGAGTCAAGCTATTCTCCAAAGCCCCTGAAGGCAGGACAAGAAGCGACGGGTGGAAACTAACCAAGGAGAGAAGCAACCTGGAATTGAGGAGAAACTTCCTGACGGTGAGGACAAATTAACCAGTGGAACTGCTTGCCACCAGAAGTTGAGGGCGCTTCATCACTGGCGGCTTTTATGAAGAGACTGGACAGCCATCTCTCTAGAATGGTATAGGGCCGTGATGGCGAACCTATGGCACGCGTGCCACAGGTGGCATGGGGAGCCATATCTGTGGGCACGCAAGCGTTGCCCTAGCTCAGTTCCGATGCCCATGGGTGCACAGACCAGCTGATTTTCGGGCCTTCCGGGCCCACCGGAAGTTGGGAAACAGGCTGTTTCCGGCCTCTGGGGGTGGTGGGGAAGGTGTTTTCACCCTCCCCAGGCTCCAAGAAAGCCTCTGGAGCCTGGGGAGGGCGAAAAACGGGCCTACCGGGCCCAATGTGCCATCATGTGCCAAAAGCGAGGGGAGCGCGAGGGGGGGATTTTCGGGCCTTCCAGGCCCACCGGAAGTTGGGAAACAGGCACTTTCCGGCCTCTGGGGGGGGTGGGGAAGGTGTTTTCACCCTCCCCAGGCTCCAAGAAAGCCTCTGGAGCCTGGGAAGGGCGAAAAACAGGCCTACCGGGCCCAATGTGCCATCATGTGCCAAAAGCGAGGGGAGCGCGAGGGGGGTGATTTTCGGGCCTTCCAGGCCCACCGGAAGTTGGGAAACAGGCTGTTTCCGGCCTCTGGGGGGATGGGGAAGGTGTTTTCACCCTCCCCAGGCTCCAAGAAAGCCTCTGGAGCCTGGGGAGGGCGAAAAACAGGCCTACCGGGCCCAATGTGCCATCATGTGCCAAAAGCGAGGGGAGCGCGAGGGGGGGATTTTCGGGCCTTCCAGGCCCACCGCAAATTGGGAAACAGGCTCTTTCCGGCCTCTGGGGGGGGTGGGGAAGGTGTTTTCACCCTCCCCAGGCTCCAAGAAAGCGTCTGGAGCCTGGGAAGGGCGAAAAACGGGCCTACCGGGCCCAATGTGCCATCATGTGCCAAAAGCGAGGGGAGCACGGGGGGGGGGGGATTTTCGGGCCTTCCAGGCCCACCGGAAGTTGGGAAACAGGTTGTTTCCGGCCTCTGGGGGGATGGGGAAGGTCGTTTTCACCCTCCCCAGGCTCCAAGAAAGCGTCTGGAGCCTGGGGAGGGCGAAAAAACGGGCCTACCGGGCCCAATGTGCCATCATGTGCCAAAAGCGAGGGGAGCGTGAGGGGGGGATTTTCGGGGCTTCCAGGCCCACTGGAAGTTGGGAAACAGGCTCTTTCCGGCCTCTGGGGGGGGTGGGGAAGGTGTTTTCACCCTCCCCAGGCTCCAAGAAAGCGTCTGGAGCCTGGGAAGGGCGAAAAAACGGGCCTACCGGGCCCAATGTGCCATCATGTGCCAAAAGCGAGGGGAGCACGGGGGGGGGGGGATTTTCGGGCCTTCCAGGCCCACCGGAAGTT
The DNA here is from genome assembly GCA_022577455.1 of Arizona elegans. NCBI lineage: Eukaryota > Metazoa > Chordata > Lepidosauria > Squamata > Colubridae > Arizona > Arizona elegans. The sequence continues at coordinate 16,423,725 of JAKOOJ010000017.1, forward strand.
GGGAAACAGGTTGTTTCCGGCCTCTGGGGGGATGGGGAAGGTCGTTTTCACCCTCCCCAGGCTCCAAGAAAGCGTCTGGAGCCTGGGGAGGGCGAAAAACGGGCCTACCGGGCCCAATGTGCCATCATGTGCCAAAAGCGAGGGGAGCGTGAGGGGGGGATTTTCGGGGCTTCCAGGCCCACTGGAAGTTGGGAAACAGGCTGTTTCCGGCCTCTGGGGCGGGGAAGGCCTTTTTCACCCTCCCCAGGCTCCAAGAAAGCCTCTGGAGCCTGAGGAGGGCGAAAAAACGGGCCTACCGGGCCCAATGTGCCGTCATGTGCCAAAAGCGAGGGGAGCGCGAGGGGGGGGTCGTGCGCATGCGCAGAGGGCGGGGGGGGGCTTTGAATTATGGGTATGGGGCACATGTGCGCGCAACCCCCCCAGGCTCACCCAGCTTTTGGCATGCAACGGCGAAAAGGTTAGCTTATACTAGTTTGTGTCTTATACTCCAAAAAATACGTTAAATAGCTTGAAATTAGATCTATACTAGTCTCCCTTTATTTCTTTATGTATATGTGTGTATGTGCTTGTAATACACTCTCTCTCTCTCTCTCTCTCACACACACACACACACACAAAACTCTTGTTCCAAAGACAAGCCCAAATATTAGAAGCCTTCCTTTCTCGATGCCCAGCCTCCAGCCCTCAAAGATAGACTGCTCCTTTCACTGGAGGTTCTCCTGCAAGACAAAATTGTCTTCTTCTTGTTGTTTTAAGGGAAAAAAAAATTAAGGATCTGCTGTTAACTCCTTCTTTCCCTAAAAAAAAAAAATGTAGTTTTTTTCCGATGTGAAGATGAACTTTTGACTGAAAAAATATAAGAGAAGGAAAGTTTTTCTCAAAGTTTGAAACGAAGAAGGAATTAAAAAAACAAAACAAAACAGGAATGAAGAGAAGAGGCAAAAAAACAAGAAAGGGAAGGAAAAAAAAAGACGGTTGCGTAGCCGTTACACAAGAGCAAGGTGTGTTTTGGGAACACAACCCATCCTTTCCTAATTTTTTAAAAAAGCAAAAATAATCCTGCCGGCGTGAAATAGAAGAATCTGTGACGTTAGAGCAGCTCTTTTTGTCCGTTTTTCTTTTCGGTGCTCCACCCAAAAGGAGGAAATTAAAGAGTTGGCTTAATTGGGTCGATTGCTTAATTTGATCTCGACGGGTTTGTGTGAAAGGGACACCTGCGATGGGTGTGTCCTTTGTGTGCGTGTGGGTTGAAAGTAGTGTTATCATAAACCACCTTACGGGTCATCCCCGATTTACGCCCGCAACGGAGCTCAAAACCTTCCATCGCCAAGACATGTATGAAGTGAATTTTGCCTCATTTTGCAACCTTTCTTGCCACCGTGGCTAAGTGAGTCGCTGCAGTTGCTAAGTGAGTCACACGGTCGTTCAGTGAATCTGGCTCCCCTGTTGACTTGGCTTGTTAGAAGGTCGCAAAAGGGGATCGTGTGAGCCTGGGACATGCGGCAACCGTCATAAATATGAGCCAGTTGCCAAGCATCTGACTTTTGACCCTGGGGAATGCTGCAACGGTCGTAAGTGTGGGAAACGGTCATAAGTCACTTTTTTTTCACTAAGGTCATAACATGGAACGGACCTTAAATGAATGGTCATAAATCAAGAACTTTCTGTAATCCACCATCACTTGAAATACTGTTTTTTTTCTGGAAAAGCTGTACTTCCTGAGTTATTCTATTATTTGGGGGGCCCCTCAAAAACAGATGCTCCCTTGCCTTTTTTGACCTCTCTCCCCCATGGATGACCATGGTTTGTTAGGTGTTTGTTACCCACTGCAATATTTGAGGCAGCCATAGGGAACTGAAGCACAAATAGTCCTCAACTTACGACCACAATTGAGACCAGAATCGCTGTTCTTAAGTGAGACGGTTGTTAAGTGAGTCGCACCCGATTTTACGGCTTACGTCATAAAACAGGATGAGGCAAGGCTCCCCAAAAGGCCGTAAGTGTGACCGCGTTACCGAGTTTCTGCAATCACGTAACCATGGGACAAAAGGACTGTCATAACTTCAGAAATGGGACGTGGCATCCTTTTTTCCAAGCAAGTCGTAACTTGGAAGAGTCACTAAGCTACCGGTCATAAGTTGAGGACGACTTATAAAAAAAATTGGTTTTAACAATGGTTACATAATAAAAGTAGAAATTAGAAATGGGAAGAATATTACTATATATAAGTAAAGATTATTGTTATTATTACTGTTGTTATTATTATTATTATTATATAAACTTTTATTCATTAAACATGAAACTCAGTCAACTGAACATTCAAAAATGCATCACAAATACCACTGACTGGTGCTAACGGTTGATACGGGTTGCTGCCAGCGTCCTAGGTTATCAACCAAATATCTTCTTAAGATGTATTATTATTACTATTATTATTATCACCATTATTATCATTATCATTACTATTAGTAGTAATAGTAGTACTATTAGGTACATGTAAAAAGACCCAGATAATACACTGTTTATTGAATACTTATGCATATTAAAGAAAAATGTATAAATAAATATATATATGTAGGTCTTTGGTTATTCGGGTTTTCTCCCACGTAAAATTGGAGGTGTCTTGGCAACGTTTCGATGAAGTCTCATTCGTCATCTTCAGGCTGGTGTTCTCGGCTTCGTGCTTCTAGGAGCAATGTGTGTGATCGTTCCTTCTTCCACACATTGCTCCTAGAAGCACGAAGCCGAGAACACCAGCCTAAAGATGACAAATGAGACTTCGTCGAAACGTTGCCAAGACACCTCCAATTTTACGTGGGAGAAAACCCGAATAACCAAAGACCTACATACAAACACCCGCGAAAACCTCAGAAAACAAATATATATATATATATATATATACACACACACACATACATACATACATAGAGATGTGCTATGTTCCTTCTTGCTTCAAACGCTCTACTATCATCCCAGTGCCGGAGAAGCCCACCATCAAGGAACTGAACGACTACAGACCAGTTCCTCTAACATCTGTAGTCATGAAAACCTTTGAAAGGCTAGTGGTGTCCCACTTGAAAACCAGAGGCTTTCTTGGAGCCTGGGGAGAGCAAAAACGGTCTCCCCCCGACCCTCGGAGGCCCTCCCAGAAGTTGGCCCCATTGGCCAACTTCTGGTAGGCCCCGAAGGCCTGTTTTTCATTCTCCCCAGGTTCCAGAGCCTTTCCAGGAGCCTGGGGAGGGTGAAAACAGTCTTCCCCACCTTCCCGGAGGCCCTCCGGAGGCAGGAAACAGCCCATTTGCCAACTGGGCCCCAAAGACCTGTTTTTCACTCTCCCCAAGCTCCAGAGCCTTTCTAGGAGCCTGGGGAGGGTGAAAACAGTCTTCCCCACCTTCCCGGAGGCCCTCTGGAGGCCAGAAAGGGCCCATTTCCCAACTTCCGGTGGGCCCAGAAGGCCCAAAAATCAGCTGGCCAGCTTGCGCATGTGCGCCATAGCTGAGCTAGGGCAAAGCTCACGTGCCCACCAATATGGCTCAGCGTGCCACCTGTGGCACGCGTGCCATAGGTTTGCCATCACGGTCCTACAACATCTTGAATCTCCAAAGACGTACGCAAGAGTCCTCTTTAGTTTAGCATTCAATACCATCATTCCAGACATTCTTGTTGTGGCTCCGTTGCCTGAGCCTGGGCTATTGACAGATGCAGACTCTGAGAGTGAGGAAGAGAAGTTGGCAAGGCCTCCCTCTCCAGGACCCTCCTCTCTGGCAATGCCTCCGGAGGACACTGAAGGCCAAAAGATAGGCTCAGAGCCAAGCACGTCCCCGCAGCCACAGGTGGACAGTGACGAAGATGATAAGTGCTGGCTGGACCCATGACAGAGGCGCAGGGAGAAGCGTGCACAGCAGAGGGGAAAGCGTGCCAGAGATTAGCTGAGTCACTGGACCACACCCCACAGGGTATAAATGTGGGTGTGGTGGCCGGTTCAGTTTGTGACGAGCTAAACTAAAAATAATCCATGATCTCTGCGTTACTGGATTTTGCCTGCTTTATCAGACTGCATTTGGATTAATCCTTGTATTGTTGAAAACTCTGCCTGTTTTATCGGAATGCTGGCAGTCTAATCTTTGTTTTGTGTGAGTAAAGTCTGAATTGGCAGCTAGCCACTGGGTTGCTGCCAGCTTTATTTTCAAATAATTTTGTTGTGTGGTTTATTAACTCCGGGCCGTCTGTGGGGGTGCGTGAGTGGAACGGGGACAGAACAATTCTTCTAACTAAGCTAAACCAGCTAGTGGTACCTGAGCACACTTGTAAGTGGATCATAAGCTTCCTAATAGACAGGAAGCAGCAGGTGAAGCTAAGCAGAATCACATCAGATACCTGTACCATTAGCACAGCCCCCCCCCCAAGGCTGTGTGCTCTCCCCACTTCTCTTCTCTCTGCATACCAATGACTGCATCTCTAACGATCCATCTGTTAAACTACCGAAGTTCGCAGATGACACAACAGTGATCGGTCTCATTCGAGACAACGATGAATCCGCGTACAGATGGGAGGTTGAACAATTAGCCTCGTGGTGCGACCGGAACAATCTGGATGTCAGCGTTCCAGTGCTGACATATTGAAAGGAGAGGAGAAGCTTGAACTTTGGCCTACTTAATTCCTTTGAAGATTCTGTTTCCTCAGAGATGGGAGGGGGGGGGACATTCCTGTGATCTGACAGAGATGGGATGAGGAGAGTGGCTTGGAAGATAGCCAATGAGATGCAGAGAATTGGGGATCGGAAAGGGAGGGATTGGGGGGCAAAGATCAGTGCTGACCGTGAAAGAGCCAGGGACAGATCACTATGCCAAATAAAGAGAAAATTTCCTCAAAGATCGGCAGTTTGGAAATTCATTTATTTTGAGATAGTATTGAAACCTGACAGAGGAACTGAACACACTCAAAACCGTAGAAATGGTGCTGGACTTTAGGAGAAACCCTCCCATACTTCCACCTCTCACGATACTAGACAACACAGTATCAACGGCAAAGACCTTCAAATTTCTAGGTTCTACCATATCTCACAACCTAAAATGGACACCCAACATTAAAAACGTCATCAAAAAAGCACAACAAAGAATGTTCTTTCTGCGCCAACTCAGAAAGCTCAAACTGCCCAAGGAGCTGCTGATCCAGTTCTACAGAGGAATTGTTGAGTCTGTCATCTGCACCTCCATAACTGTCTGGTTTGGCTCTGCAACCCAACAAGACAGACAGAGACTTCAGAGGATCATTAGAACTGCAGAAAAAACCATGGCTACCAACCTGCCTTCCATGGAGGACCTACATACTGCACGAGTCAAAAAGAGGGCTGTGAAAATATCTACAGACCCCTCATATCCTGGACATAAATTGTTTCAACTCCTTCCCTCAAAACGACGCTATAGAGCACTGCACACCAGAACAACTAGACACAAGGACAGTTTTTTTCTTTTATGTACACTGAGAGCATATGCTTGGCCAATAAAAAATTCTATTCTATTCTATTCTATTCTATTCCCCATTCAAAAAAAAAAAAGAATTTTTAGAATCTGGCTATGGATTTACACCAGGGCTGCTATTCAGCTGGTTCTGACAGGTTCCGCAGAACCGGTAGCGGAAATTTTGAGTAGTTCCGAGAACTGGCAAATACCACCTCTAGCTGGCCCCAGAGTGGGGCTGGAATGGAGATTTTGCATTATCCTTCCCCTGCCACGCCCACCAAGCCATGCCACGCCCACAGAACCGGTAGTAAAAAAAAAAATTGAATTCCCCCACTGATTTGCACCGTTTTGCAAAACCGAGAGGCGCCCTTTTTTTTTTGCCGTTTTTCTCGATCTGTTTTGCGGGGTTAGAGACAGATTCAAAACGTCAGGGACTAGCAACATGACTCCCAGCTGCAAATAGATGAGTTCTGGCACAGGCTGCCAAAGCAAATGGATCACCGCACCCAGAAGGGATTGTAGTTCAGGAATGCGTGCGTGTCTGCACAAGGCCGGGCATTGGCACACAATCGCCCAAGAACGGCACACAATCACCCGTTCGAGCATGACCAACCTGGAGACTTCGGGATCCTGTCGGAAAAGCAGCAAGATCCTCTCGGTGTTAAGGAAAAGGGCCCAGCAGGGAAAGCAGAAAAGGAGAAGGATTAGGATGCCCCGTTGCAGGATAGTGCCGACTCTCTTCACGTTCTTACTCCCATAAGTCTGGTTAAAAGAGAGAGAGAGAGAGAGAGAGAGAGAGAGAATAAAATAAAATAAAATAAAATAAAATAAAATAAAATAAAATAAAATAAAATAAAATAAAATAAAATAAAATAAAATAAAATAAAATAAAATAAAATAAAATAAAATAAAATAAAATAAAATAAAATAAAATAAAATAAAATAAAATAAAATAAAATAAAATAATAAAATAAAATAAAATAAAATAAAATAAAATAATAAAATAATAAAATAAAATAAAATAAAATAAAATAAAATAAAATAAAATAAAATAATAAAATAAAATAGGATAATAAAAAATAAAATAAATAAAATAGAATAAAAAATAAAATAATAAAATAAAATAGGATAATAAAAAATAAAATAAAATAATAAAATAAAATAAAATAGGATAATAAAAAATAAAATAAATAAAATAGAATAAAAAATAAAATAAAATAAAATAATAAAATAAAATAATAAAATGAAATTAATAAAATGAAAAATAAAATAATAAAATAAAATGTAAAATACATTATCCGTCACTTCCCTCAGGGCAGCTAGGAAATCAGATTCTTATTACAGGCAGTCCTCAAGCTACGGCCATGACGGGGCCCAAAATTTACAGTTGAAAACTGTAAAACTGTAAAACTAAGTGAAACATTTGTGAAGTGAATTTTGCCCTGGTTTACAAATTTCCCGGCCACGGTTGTTAAGGGAATCATTGCATTTGTTAAGTAAGTCACATGATTGTTAAGTGAATCTGGCTTTCTCATTGACTTTGCTCGTCAGAAGGACGCAAAAGGGGATCACTTGACCCCGGGATCTTGCGACCGTCATAAATAGGAACCAGTTGCCAAGTGTCTAAATTTTTTATCACGTGACTGCGGAGATGTTGCAATGGTCATAAGTATGAAAAATGGTCCCATGTCACTATTTTCAGTGCCCTCGTAACTTGGAGCGGTCACTAAATGATCTGCTACAAGTCGAGGACTACCTCTGTTCACCCACCAAAGGATCTCTGAGCAAAGCGCTGAGGAATTCGAGGACCACAGGCTTAAATTTATACAAATTCTCTTCATTGATACAAGAGACGCAGAATCATAAGCATATGAGGATCAGAGAAAGGCTTTTATTGCCATGGTCATTAAGCGAATCACCGCAATTGTTAAGAGTAAGACACGGTACCTGTGACATGAGGGTGTCGCATACCGATGCCAAGCCGGTACCTACCGAAATGCCAACCACGTTGACGACCTTGAAAGGAGGGAACGGGAGAAAAGGAAAGGTCAGCAAGAGATTTCCACTGTATTTGTCCACCGTTCAGCCTCCAGCCTCCGTATTTCTCACCCGTGGCAATTTGAAGATGGGTGGACTTCAACTCCCAGAATTCCTCAACCATCAATGCACAGAGGGTTGCAGAATTCTGGGTCCGTCTGTCAAAGCATGCTGGGAGTGGAAGTCCACCCCCTTAAAACAGGCTGGCTGAGGGATTCTGGGAGTGGATGTCCACCCATTTTAAAGCATCGTAGCTGGGGAATTCTGGGAGTGGAAGTCCACTCATCTTAAAGCAGGCTGGCTGGGGAATTCTGGGAGTGGAAGTCCATCCATCTTAAAGCATGCAGGCTGGGGAATTCTGGGAGTGGAAGTCCATCCATCTTAAAGCAAGCTGAATGGGGAATTCTGGGAGTGGAAGTCCACCCATTTTAAAGCATGCTGGCTAGGGAATTCTGGGAGTGGAAGTCCACCCATTTTAAAGCATGCCGGCTAGGGAATTCTGGGAGTGGAAGTCCGCCCATCTTAAAGCATTCTGGCTAGGGAATTCTGGGAGTGGAAGTCCACCCATCTTAAAGCATGCAGGCTGGGGAATTCTGGGAGTGGAAGTCCACCCATTTTAAAGCATTCCAGCTAGGGAATTCTGGGAGTGGAAGTCCACCCATTTTAAAGCATGCCGGCTAGGGAATTCTGGGAGTGGAAGTCCACCCATTTTAAAGCATTCTGGCTGGGGAATTCTGGGAGTGGAAGTCCACCCATCTTAAAGCATGCAGGCTGGGGAATTCTGGGAGTGGAAGTCCACCCATTTTAAAGCATGCCGGCTAGGGAATTCTGGGAGTGGAAGTCCACCCATCTTAAAGCATTCTGGCTGGGGAATTCTGGGAGTGGAAGTCCATCCATCTTAAAGCATTCTGGCTGGGGAATTCTGGGAGTGGAAGTCCACCCATCTTAAAGCATTCTGGCTGGGGAATTCTGGGAGTGGAAGTCCACCCATCTTAAAGCATTCTGGCTGGGGAATTCTGGGAGTGGAAGTCCATCCATCTTAAAGCATTCTGGCTGGGGAATTCTGGGAGTGGAATTCCACCCATTTTAAAGCATTCTGGCTGGGGAATTCTGGGAGTGGAAGTCCACCCATCTTAAAGCATTCTGGCTGGGGAATTCTGGGAGTGGAAGTCCATCCATCTTAAAGCATGCCGGCTAGGGAATTCTGGGAGTGGAAGCCCACCCATTTTAAAGCATGCAGGCTGGGAAATTCTGGGAGTGGAAGTCCACCCATCTTAAAGCATGCAGGCTGGGGAATTCTGGGAGTAGAAGTCCACCCATTTTAAAGCATGCTGGCTGGGGAATTCTGGGAGTGGAAGTCCACCCGTCTTAAAGCATGCCAGCTAGGGAATTCTGGGAGTGGAAGTCCACCCATCTTAACGCATGCCGGCTAGGGAATTCTGGGAGTGGAAGTCCACCCGTCTTAAAGCATGCCAGCTAGGGAATTCTGGGAGTGGAAGTCCACCCATTTTAAAGCATGCTGGCTGGGGGATTCTGGGAGTTGAAGTCTATCCATCTTAAAGCATGCCAGCTAGGGAATTCTGGGAGTGGAAGTCCACCCATCTTAAAGCATGCCGGCTAGGGAATTCTGGGAGTGGAAGTCCACCCGTCTTAAAGCATGCCAGCTAGGGAATTCTGGGAGTGGAAGTCCACCCATTTTAAAGCATGCTGGCTGGGGGATTCTGGGAGTTGAAGTCTATCCATCTTAAAGCATGCCAGCTAGGGAATTCTGGGAGTGGAAGTCCACCCATCTTAAAGCATGCCGGCTAGGGAATTCTGGGAGTGGAAGTCCACCCGTCTTAAAGCATGCCAGCTAGGGAATTCTGGGAGTGGAAGTCCACCCATTTTAAAGCATGCTGGCTGGGGGATTCTGGGAGTTGAATTCTATCCATCTTAAAGCATGCCAGCTAGGGAATTCTGGGAGTTGAAGTCCGCACATCCATGCGCCAGTCAATAGTCAATCCTCACCTTCTCTAATTCTACCGGGGTGACAGTGCTAGAAAATCTCTTTTCCTTCTTTGGCTAAGCGGGGATGTACCTACCGAGACTGCAAGGGTGACGGCATCTAGTTCCACCTTGCCCAGATGGCCGCAGAAGATGGAGCTCACCACACTGATCAAGAAGCCCAACAGTTGGGCTGTGAACTGGGGAGGAAATTCCAAAGTTAGAGGATCATCCTGAAAGTCGTTTAAAGATTTACTTCTGAAAGTCATTCTCTGAAATGGACAAGCCAAACACCACCGTGCGGTATTACCAAACCGCACATTTGTCTCCCAGTGGGGCGTTATCTGAGATTGGAATTATAGAATAACAGAGTTGGAAGGGACCCTGGAGGTCTTCTAGTCCAACCCCCTGCTTAGGCAGGAAAACCCTACACCACTTCAGACAAACGGCTATCCAGTCTCTTCTTAAAAACTTCCAGTGTTGGAGCATTCACAACTTCTGGAGGCAAGTAGTTCCACTGGTTAATTGTCCTCACTGTTAGAAAGTTTCTCCTTAGTTCCAGGTTGCTTCTCTCCTTGATTATTTCCATCCGTTGCTTCTTCTCCTGCCTTCAGGTGCTTTGGAGAATAGCTTGACTCCCTCTCCTTTGGGGCAGCCCCTCAAATATTGGAACACTGCTATCCTGGTCTTCTTCTGGAAACCCACTTCTAACCACCTTGTCCTTCTGAGTTTCCAATAATCTGCCATTTTTACTTCTGGTGTTTTACTTTCTGGTTTCAAATGTCATGGAAAATGGTTCTTCAGCCAGAGGCTAGCTTGCTAAAGTTCAGTGAAAAGTGTCCAGATAGTTGTGGAAATACGGTGTATGGTGGTGACTGAGGGGAAGGGGAATTCAAGTATTTTTCCAGGTGCTAAATTCAATACCCCAATACGATATATAAACAAATATATAAGCAGATAGAGGGATGGACATACAGATGGATGGATAGATGGATAAGGAGACAGACAGATGCATATGTAGATAGATAGATAGATAGATGAGAGATAGATGGGTGGATAGTGGGTGGATGTGTAACAGACAGACGGATGGATGGACAAGTAATTATGTGAATGGATGGATGCATAGACAGATGGACAGACAGATGGATAAGGAGACAGACAGACGTATATGTAGATAGATAGATATTTATTTTATTTATTTATTTTATTAAATTTCTATACTGCCCTTCTCCCGAAGGACTCAGGGCGGTGAACAGCCACAAGATAAAAACACATAAATACAAAAATTTAAAATCAAATAAAAACGAATTAAATAATTTGGCTGAATTTAAAATACCCCATAATTAAAACGAATTAAAATTTACAATTAAAAAGGGGGCAGGATTTAGGCCAGGCCAGCTTGATGAAATAAAAAAGTCTTAAGCGCGCGACGGAAGGTGCGCAGATCCGGGATCCTCTGTATCTCCGGGGGGAGCTTGTTCCAGATCGTAGGTGCCCCCACAGAGAAGGCTCTCCCCCTGGGGGCCGCCAGTGGACATTGTTTGGCCGATGGCACCTGGAGGAGCTCCTCTCTATGGGAGCGTACTGGCCGGTGGGAGGCTATTGGTGGTAGCAGGCGGTCCTAGATAGATAGATAGATAGATAGATAGATAGATAGATAGATAGCTGGATGGTGGATGTGTAACAGACAGACGGATGGATGGACAGGTAATTATGTGAATGGATGAATACATAGACAGATGGACAGACAGATGGATAGATGGATAAGGAGACAGACAGACCTATATGTAGATAGATAGATAGATAGATAGATAGATAGATAGATAGATAGATAGATAGATGGAGGGTGGATGTGTAACTGACAGACGGATGGATGGACAGGTAATTATGTGAATGGATGAATACATAGACAGATGGACAGACAGATGGATAGATGGATAAGGAGACAGACAAACGTATATGTAGATAGATAGATAGATAGATAGATAGATAGATAGATGGTGGGTAGATGTGTAACAGACAGACGGATGGATGGATGGTCAGGTAATTATGTGAATGGATGGACAGAGTGAGTAGATAGGTAGATACATGGATGGATGGATGAGAAATATGTAGACAGAGAGACAAATGGACAGATGGATGGGTAAGTAGGTATATTATAGGTAGGTAGATGGTATGTAGATGGATGGATAGGTGCAGGGAAGGAAGGATAAAGGGGTGGATGGACGAATGCGTGGGTAGGTAGATATATGGATGAATGGATGTAGGGATATGTAGACAGAGAGATGGACGGACAGAAGGGTAGGTAGGTAGATGGTAGGTAGATAGATGGATGGATGGGTATGTAGGGGGATGGATAGGTGGATGGAGGGAGGGAGGGATGAAGGGTGGATGTAGAGATAGATGAATGGATGGGTGGGAGGGAGGGTAGGTACATGGATGGATGGATGGATGCAAGGATACGTATACAGGCGGACGGATGGAAGGATAGGTAGGTACATGGATGGATGGACATGTAGATGGATGGATAAGTCGATAGGTGGATACATGAATGCAGGAGTGGGATTCGGACCGGTTTGGGAAAACCGGATGCTAATTTTACATCTGGTTCACCGAACCGGTAGTTGCAAGGACTGGCTGGCCCCTCCCACTCTACCCCTCCCCTCCCAGGAGTCTCCATATGACCTGTTTTAGGAGGCTCTGGGAGGGCGAAAAATGGGCCTCTTGGAAATACCGGAAGTTTGGATGGCCTCCGGAGCCTGGGGAAGGCTGTTTTTGCCCTCCCAGAGGCTCAAGGAAAGCCTCCAGAGCCTGGGGAGTGCGAAAATGCCCCCCCCCATGGTGCAGGAGGCCGAGGAGGCCCCGCCCACCCCAAGCAACCAGACAGAGAACCGGTTGCTAAAATTTTTCAATCCCACCCCTGCATGAATGAGTAGGTAGGTAGCAGGGGTGGGTTCTAAATTTTTTTACTACCGGTTCTGTGGGTGTGGCTTATTTTGTGGGTGTGGCTTGGAGGTCATGTGACTAGGTGGGCGTGGCTAGCTGGTCAGAGTCATTTCTGGAAGGTCCTCACACTTACAACCAGTCCTCGCACTTACGATCTGACTCATTTGTTTGCTTTTAACACTGATCAGCTGTAGGGCGGCCCTTTGAAGCCCCCCCCCCCCCCCCCGGGCAAGAGTTTCAACAGGTTTTTTTCCCTCTAGCCATCAGCTGGGACTTAGGAGGCAGCAATAGATTGGGGGTGGGACCAAATAAAAGGTAAGAATAACGTGGGGGGGGGGTTGGGAGGGCGGGGGGGAGAACCGGTTTGGTGACGTCATATCGTCACCGCTACCGGCTCGGCCGAACCGGACCGAACCGGGAGGAACCCACCACTGGTAGGTAGGTAGATAGATACATGGGTGGATGGATGGATAGAGGAATAGACAGACAGATGACAGACGTTGCAAAATACATTTGCTTCAGCCTATCGTTTTGGCTCTGCAACGCTCCACTCGCGTGCCCTACCTATGAGTCACCTCCTGCCAATCAAAGCGAGCGTTCGACACACCGGGAGCTCTCTCTCTCCTATCTCTCTCTCTCCCCTTGCGGTCTGCAATCCTCCGAGCCAGACAAACACTCCCTTGTGTCTTTTGGTCCCAAAGAGTTTGATCTGGCTCTCGGAACCTGGGAATGCAAACTTTGGCTTGGCGGGTTTTGCACTGAAGGGAAAGACGCCAAGGTAAGCGACATCCACCTGGATTAAGTCGGTTTATGCAATCTCCACCCGGCGCGTTTATGTGAGCTATCCGATCTAGGGGCTGACCTTTCTCCCAGCTAAAGGGCGACACGGGGGGAGGGGGGGGAGTTACGAAAGGATTTTTATCAAGGAGCAAAGGACAGAAAGTTGGAAAGCATCGTCCTCTCCTCCAAAGGACCAAAAGGCAGGACAAGGAGTGACGGAAGCAACCTGGAATTAAGGAGAAGCTTCCTGACAGTTAGAACAATTAATCGGTGGAACTGCTTGCCACCAGAAGTTGTGGGTGCTTCATCACTGAAGGTTTTTAAGAAGAGACTGGACAGCCACTTGTCTGGAATAGTATAAGTCTCCTGCTGGAATAGGGGGTAGACTAGCAGACCTCCAAGGCCCCTTCCAGCTCTTCTCTTCTCTTCTCTTCTCTTCTCTTCTCTTCTCTTCTCTTCTCTTCTCTTCTCTTCTTCTCTTCTCCTCTCCCCTTGGAGGTCATCTAGTCCAACCTCCCACCCAAGCAAGGACACCCTACACCATCTCTGACAGACGGCAGTCCAGTCTCTTCTTGAAAGCTTCCAGTGATGAAGCTCCCACAACTCCCGAAGGCAACTTCTGTTCCATGGGTTGATCGGTAGTAAAAGTATCTTTTCTCTAATGGAGTCAAGGGTCTTTCTTTCCTAGGGGAGCTGGGGCCAGCCTGACACTACCTGTATCAGCAGTTCCTCCCGGTTCAGCCCGGTTCGCGAGAGCCGATAGCGGTGACGATATGACGTCACCGAACCGGTTCTATATCTTTGGGAGCTGGCCCTCCCGCCCGCCCCGGCATTATGCCGACCTTATATGTCGGTTTTTTCGCCCAGCTGAAAGGTATGGCAGAACAGATTGCTGCGCGCGACTGAAGAGGCGATCGCACGCAAAGCGCGCATACAAAGAGAACCGGTAGTAAAGCCAATTAGAACCCACCCCTGACCTGTAGCCGGGATGGAAGGGACTTTAGAGGTCTTCTAGTCGAACTAAGGCAAATTTTCATTTCATTTTCATTTTATTTTCATTTTATTAAATTTGTATACCGCCCTACTCCCGAAGGACTCAGGGCGGTGAACAGCCATAATAAAACATATAAATACAAAATTTAAAAAAGAGATAAAACAAATTAAATAAATTTGGCTGACCATTTTAAAACCCCAATAATTTAAAACCAAATTTTAAATTTTAAATTTAAATTTTAAAATTTAAATTTTTAAATTTAAAATTTAAAATCCAGGACAACCATCCCCAAACTGAGATGCTCCAACTTCTGAAGCCAAACCTTCTCCTTCAAACCCAACCCGAAATGGTGACTATAAAGAAGATATTTTCTGGAAAATTTAGAAACCATTCGTGGACTATGCGCTGGGAAAATTGGATGCTTCGGGGTACCTGTACCCCGAGAACGTGGATTTTGGCGATCATGAGGATATATCCGAAGAACCAAATCTTCCTTTCTTATGTATAGCACAGGGTGAAGTATTGTATATGTTGTTTGTAATGTTATTTTAATAATAAATAATTTTTAAAAATAAAAAATAAAAAACAAACCCAACCCGGAATTTTTTTTTCGGCCTGAAGCAATATCTGGAAAATAATCAAGGCTGGACATTATCAGATGATGATCTTAGCTGACTGGGAATCCGGCAAGGGACAAAGGCCGGCTCAGTTGGGAATAGGGGATGTCCCCTTCTCCAGAACACCGAGAAATAGCACAAACTCTCCCGGCTGCCAGCAAAAAGAAAAGAGGAACGCCAGTTGCTCGCACGTAAACCAAGCGTTAAATTCAGGGGGCGGGTTGCAACCCGTTTAGCGATGCCCAAGGATACAAGCCAGCTTGCAATTTCCGGCTTCAGATCGGAGGTAAAAGGCTTGCCGTAAATTCCAGGAAATTCCTCCAAAAAGATTCCCGTTGCAAAACCCTGCCCAAATGGGGAATGGATTTATAAATGGAGGAGCATCAGGAAGGGGAGGGATACTATCCAACAGATACAAGAGCTCGAAGAGGCCACTGGATTTTCTGCTTTTTCTTTGAAGACTTTTCGCTTCTCACCTAAGAAGCTTCTTCAGCTCTGTGTGCACTAAATACATTTGCTGCCTCGAGTGATTTGTAAAAAAAAAACAATCAAAAGGCAAGTATACAAAGACTTAAATAAAAGCATTTCTGTAATTTTATTTTTGGCAGGTGACTGAAGGAATTTTTTTTAAAAAAGGAAAAACAGCGCTATCTTTTGTAGGAACCCTGATTTACGACTGGCCAATGTTTGTCTTGTAATTCTTCCCAAAAGAGGCCTCTGAGCTGACGAAAATGAATGGACGGATGGAGAAATAAGAAACAAAAGAGTCATAAAAAGAGACTTGATCACTCGATCAAGGTTTCCATTATCAGCTCAAGGTGGGAAGAGCCTAGAAGCTTATGTGAGTAATAAGGACAAAAATCCAAGAAACAGCCTATAAAACTAAAATTATGCCAGAAAAAAAAAGGAAGACAGCCAAAAAATCAGAAGGAGCCTCCAAGCCAGGGGTGAAATCCAGCAGGTTCTGGCGAACCGGCAGCGGAAATTTTGAGCAGTTCAGAGAACCGGCAAATACCAACTCTGGCTGGCCCCAGAGTGGGGTGGGAATGGAGATTTTGCAATATCCTTCCCCTGGAGTGGGTTGGGAATGGAGATCTTGCAGTATCCTTTCCCTGCCACGCCCACCAAGCCACGCCCACAGAACCTGTAGTAAAAAAATTGGATTTCACCACTGCTCCCTTTTCCCACTCACTTGACTTACAACCGTTCATTTAGCGACCTTTCGAAGTTGCGACGTCGCTTTAAAAAGGGACTTTTTCACACTTAAGATCGCTCCGGCATCCCCGCGGTCACGTGATAAAAAATTCAGACATGTGGCAACCGGTTCCTATTTATGACGGTCACAGCATCCCGGGGTCACGTGATCCCCTTTTGCAACCGTCTGACAAGCAAGAGCCACGGGGAAGGCAGATTCACTTAACAACCATGTTAATAACTGCAGCGATTCACTTAACAACGGTGGCAAGAAAGGTCGTAAAATGAAGGGGAAAACTCACTTAACGCCTGTCTCGCTTAGCAACAAAAATGTGGGGCTCGATTGCGGTCGTAAGCCAAGGACTACCTGTGATCGGCTTAACTCCAGCTTTTTTACATTCTTCCTTCTAGCATTGGGTAAGGCGTGGTAGACTGCCTTGAGACACAGAGGTTCTTTTCAGCCATCCAGGCAAAAGCCCTGTCCCCAATCTCTTGTCCATTCCTCTCTCCAGCCTGGGGGAAGGACCATTCAATCATCCAACTGCTAGAATTTATAAGATTATAGAATTGTAGAACTGGAGGTCCTCTAATCCAACCCGCACCCCCCCACGGGCCAAATCAGGAGCCCTTATACCCAGGGGTGGGTTCTAATTTTTTTTACTACCAGTTCTGTAGGCATGGCTTATTTTGTGGGTGTGGCTTGGAGGTCATGTGACTAGGTGGGCGTGGCTAGCTGGTCAGAGTCATTTCTGGAAGGTCCTCACACTTACAACCAGTCCTCGCACTTACGACCCGACTCATTTGTTTGCTTTTAACACTGATCAGCTGTAGGGCGGCCCTTTGAAGCCCCGCGGCAAGAGTTTAAACAGTTTTTTTCCCTCTAGTCATCAGCTGGGACTCAGGAGGCAGCAATAGATTGGGGATGGGACCAAATAAAAGGTAAGAATAACGTGGGGGGGTGGGAAGGCAGGGGAGGAGAACCGGTTCGGTGACGTCATATCGTCACCGCTACTGGCTCGGCCGAACCGGACCGAACCGGGAGGAACCCACCACTGCTTATACCAGGGATCAGCAACCTGTGGCTCTGGAGCCGCATGTGGCTCTTTCACCCCTCTGCTGCGGCTCCCTGTTTAAGGTTGCCGACTCCTGCCTTATACCATCCTGAACAAATGGCTGTCCAATCAGAAGGTTGTATCTCTTCCCTTTGACACCTTCTGGGGTCTAGGCCCCATATTTTTTGGGCGGAGAGGGGCTGGGGAGGGGGCAGGAGGTGGGGTCTGTTTCTGGAAACTAGCCAGCAGGCAGTGGGTTGGAGGGGGGGGGGTTAGAGGTTTAAAACTCTGTTAAAACCTGTGAATACAGACAGGGTGGATTTGATTTAAATCGAGTCGATTTAAATCATGATTTAAATCCCTAGTAAAAAGGCTTGATTTAAATCAACTCGATTTAAATCATAATTTTTAAAGAGCAACTGTCATCTCTGCTCCTCCTTTGACCCGCCGTTGACTCACCGATAGTCCCAGTGTTGCAGAATATACAGCCTCATGCTACATAACTAAGCTCCATTTAATGAATAAACTAAATTATTTAATATCTATCTTAAATAGAAAACTATCTTATGATAGATTTTTACCCCAAAAGTTTTTTATTAAAATAAATTCGATAAAAATAAAAAAAAAATCCGATTTAAATAAAAAAATCCGATTTAAATAAAAAAAATCTGATTTTTTTGATTTTTTTAAAAAAAATCATTGATTTTTATGCACCCTGAATACAGAGCTGATTTCTGTATTTGCTAACTCAGGGGTCTGCAACCTTAAGCACTCAAAGAGCCATTTGGACCCGTTTCCCACAGAAAAGAAAACACCGGGAGCCACAAAACTCTTCCTGTACCTGACTATTTCCTGAGTGGCCACAAAACTAACATATATAGTTGAATTAAAGATTCTGTTTTCTTCTGAAACTTTTCTTTTCTTGGATTTATCCATGGTTGGCCTACCGGGGGTTGAAAAGCTCAATAAATCGCGTCCCGGCAGGTATCGCACATTGGCGGTTGTGATGCCTATTTTGAGTGACAGGGAGCCGCAAGAGAGGGGTGAAAGAGCCACATCCGGCTCCAGAGCCGCAGGTTGCTGACCCCTGTGCTAACTCAACAGTCCAAAGAAATAACAGCGTCGCCTTGAATAATTCATTCATTCATTCATTCATTCATTCATTCATTGGAAAGAGGGCTGTTTAATTAATTTGTTTGCCACACGGGTAGTCCTCAATTTACAACAGTTCACTTAGTGACCGTTCAGAGTTACAACGGCACTGAAAAACAGCGACGTATGCTCATTTTTCACACTTAACGACCGCTGCAGCATTCCCCAGGGTCAGGTGATTTACATTCGGATGCTTGGCAACGGATTCACATTTATGACGGTCACCACGTCCCCAGGGGCTCCCGCAGGATTCCCCTTTTGCGAACCTTCCGACAAGCCAAGTCAAACGGGAAGCCGGATTCACTTAACGACTCTGTGACTAGGTTAACAACCGCCGTGATTCGTTTTAACAACTGAGGCAAGAAAAGTCACAAAATGGGGCAAAACCACCCTCTCACTTAGCAAACAGAAATTTTAAGTTGAAGACTACCTGTACTCAGTGGTGGGATTCGGCCGGTTCGTGCAAACCGGTTGTGAAATTGCTGGCTGGCCCCGCCCTGCCTCAGCCCTTCACGCTCTGCCCCTTCCAGGAATCCCCATGCGCCCCGTTTTGGCTGCCAGGTAAGTGCAGGGAGGCCTACTAGGCCCAAAATGGGGTGCAGTGCATACATGCCACCCCGGCCCATTTTTGCTACCAGGGGGGTGCAGGGGGTGTCACACCCCCTGGCCACGCCCACCATGGCCACACCCACTCAGCCGGTCATTAGGGCAGAGAACCAGTGGTTAAATTATTTGAATCCCACCACTGCCTGTACTCATAAAAAGTGGGTGCACAGAATCACCCCCCAAAATATCTGGTCCCCTAACCCTAACAAACCGCACTCGGGTGGATCAAGAGGTGATCAATTCTGCCCCCTTCCTCAAACTTAAATTTTCTATTATTATTTTTTGTAAAAAAAAACAAATAACTTTCTCCCCCAGCTTTTCGCACCAGCCTTTTGGTGCACCCCAAATTTCTGGCTCTCCTTTCTCCCCCCCCCACCCCATCCCATCCTTTTAACTCCTTCTTCTGCGTTCACACAACCTTCCCAGCCAAAAGAAAAAAAAAATGATCCTGTTTGGAAAGCATTTGGCTTCCTGCCAGCTAAGTCTAATTGATTCTCGGGGTTCTAATTGATTCCCTAATTGATTCTCGGGGTTCAGATAAAGGATCCTCACATATCAATTATTGACAGAAATGAGAGAGGAAAGGGTGGGACAGGAGTGTATGTCCATTCACACGACCTAGAGCTAAAATGGTGAGAATTTAGTTCTATCCCAGCCCCAAATAATCACATTTATTTGGCGGGTCATGTGAATGAAAGAACGAAAAGAAAAACAGGATGTGTTGATTTCCATTCCAGCAAAAACAAACAAGCTTAATCTGCCTGGCAACTAAACTAAAATGGAGAGAATTTAATTTCCTTCCAGATGAAATAAACGTGTATAATCCGGCGGGTCGTATGAACAAACCAAGAAAAAAAATGGGGCGAGTTTAATCCCATCTCCACCCCAATTAACGTGTAGAATCCAGCGAGTCGTGTGAACGAAGTAAGAAAAAATCGGGGTGAGTTTATTCCCGTCCCAACCCCAATTAACACGTATATAATCCGGCGGGTCGTGTGAACAAACCAAGAAAAAAAAAAAAACGAGGGCGAGTTTATTCCCATCCCAATCCCAATTAACACGTGTATAATCCGGCGGGTTGTGTGAATGAAGTAAGAAAAAATGGGGCGAGTTTATTCCCATCCCAATCCCAATTAACACGTGTAGAATCCAGCGAGTCGTGTGAACGAAGTAAGAAAAATTGGGGTGAGTTTATTCTCGTCCCAACCCCAATTAATACAGGTATAATCAAGGGGGTGGAGTGAAGGACCCAAGATAAAATAGGCTGAATTTATTCCCGTTCCAACACCTATTAACATGTGGATAATCCGGTGGGTCCTGTGAACGAACCAAGAAAAAAACGGGTCGAGTTTATTCCCTTTCCAGCCCCAATTAACACATGTATAATCCGGCGGGTTGTGTGAATGAAGTAAGAAAAAATGGGGCGAGTTTATTTCCGTCCCAACACCAATTAACACGTGTAGAATCCAGCCGGTCATGTGAACGAACCAAGAAAAAAATGGGGCGAGTTTATTCCTGTCCCCACCCCAATTAACACGTGTAGAATCCAATGGGTCCTGTGAATGAACCAAGATCAAATGGGCTGAATTCATTCCGTCCCAACCCCAATTAACACTTGTATAATCCGGCGGGTTGTGTGAACGAACTAGGAAAAAAATGGGGCTAGTTTATTTCTGTCCCAACCCCAATGAACACGTGTAGAATCCAGCCGGTCGTGTGACCGAAGGAAGAAAAAACCAGGGCGAGTTTATTCCCGTTCCAACCCCAATGAACACATGTAGAATCCGGTGGGTCGTGTGAACGAACCAAGAAAAAAACGGGGCGAGTTTATTCCCTTTCCAGCCCCAATTAACATGTGTAGAATCCAGCCGGTCCTGGTGAGTTTATTCCCGTTCCAACCCCAATGAACACGTGTAGAATCCGGCGGGTCGTGTGAACGAAGCAACTGGAGCCCGGAGGGTCTTTTTCCCCCCCCTTCCCTTCCCCGATCCCTGCTTACCACGGGCCCTCCGATCTTGATCAGCTCCCGGGCTTCCTGCCAAGCGCCGACGGGCAGGAGGCAGCGGAGGCGGCGGGCGCAACGGGAAGCCGAGAGCGGCGGCGGCGGGGAAGGCGGGCGACTCCGAGCCGGCTCCTCCATCACGATCTCGGCGGGGTCCCTTCGGCCATGGGGGGGGGGGGTGGAGGGGAGGGAGGGGAACCGCTCAACGGCCGAGCCGCCCGAGGCGGCAGCAGGAGGAGGAGGAGGAGGAGGAGGAGAAGCGGCGGCCGCTCCAGCAGCGGCTCCCGCGGCCACGTGAAGCCAGGCGACGAGGGGGCGTGGCCTGGGGGGGAATCCCCGCCGCTATTGGGTGGGACGCGCTGTGACGCGCGCGCCAAGCGGGGGGGGCGCTGGGGGGGGCTTGCCCCGCCCACTCCCCCAAAGATTGGGCTTCCCCTGGGTGGGCGCGGGACACACCACACACACACTGGCCCCCTCCTCTGAAGGCACATTGGGATGGAGGGATGCAGATAATAAATGATAGATAGATAGATATGTGGGTGGATGATGGATGGATGCATACAGATGATGAATGAGATAGATAGATAGATAATGGATAGTAGATAGATAGATAGATAGATAGATAGATAGATAGATAGATAGATAGATAGATAGATAGAGGGATGGATGGATACAGGTGATAAATGATAAGTAGGTAGGTAGGTATGTGGGTGGGTGGATGGATGGGTGGAGGGATACAGATGATAAATGAGATAGATAGATGATAGATAGATAGATAGATAGATAGAGGGATGGATAGATAGATATAGGGATGGATAGATGGATACAGGTGATAAATGATAGGTAGGTGGATGGAGGATGGATGGATACAGATGATAAATGATAGGTAGGTAGGTAGGTATGTGGGTGGGTGGATGGGTGGGTGGAGGGATACAGATAATAAATGAGATAGATAGATGATAGATAGATAGACAGATAGATAGATAGATAGATGATAGATAGATAGATAGATAGATAGATAGATAGATAGAGGGATGGATGGATACAGATGATAAATGAGAGATGGATGGATGGATGGATGGATGGAGATGGATGGATGGATACAGAAGATATGGATGGATGGATGGATGATGCAGATGATATAGATGGATACAGATGATGAATGAGATAGATGATAGATAGATAGATAGATAGATAGATAGATAGATAGATGATATAGGGATGGATGGATACAGATGATAAATGATGGATGGATGGATGGATACAGATGATATGGATGGATGGATGGATATAGATGATGAATGAGATAGATAGATGATAGATAGATAGATAGATAGATAGATAGAGGGATGGATGGATACAGGTGATAAATGATAGATGGATGGGTGGATGGGTGGATGGATGGAGATGATGGATGGATGGATGGATACAGATGATATGGATGGATGGATGGATGGATGGAGATGGATGGATGGATAGATACAGATGATATGGATGGATGGATGGATGCAGATGATACAGATGGATGGATGGATGGATGGATGGATACAGATGATAAATGAGAGAGAGAGAGAGAGAGATACCCTGTTTCCCCAAAAATAAGACATCCCCTGATAATAAGCCCAATCAGGCTTTTGAGCACATGCGCTAAAATAAGCCTTCCCCTAAAATACACTGCTCAAAAAAATAAAGGGAAGACAAGCAGAAGACATCCGAGATCTGAATGAATGAAATAGCCTTATTAAATACTTTGTTCTTTACATAAAGTAGTTTTGTGTTCCCTTTAGTTGTCTGAGCAGTGTATAAACTACTGTATGTAACGAACAAAGTATTTAATAAGGCTATTTCATTCATTCAGATGTCGGATGTCTTCTGCTTGTCTTCCCTTTATTTTTTTGAGCAGTGTATTTAAATGCAGAGCTGGAAATCAGGTAAGATGGCAAGATGGCATCTTGCCCCACATGCCCCAAAGTAATAAGACCTCCCCGAAAATAAGGCCAAGCGCTTATTTCGGAGTTCAAAAAAAATATATAAGACAGGGTCTTATTTTCAGGGAAACACGGTAGATAGATGGATGGATGGATGGATGGATGGATAGATACAGATGATATAGATGGATGGATGGATGGATGGATGGATAGATAGATAGATAGATAGATAGATATAGATAGAGACAGAGACAATTATAAGTAGATGAATGATAGATGATATAAATAGAGAGATGATAGACAGATAAGGATGGATGGAGAGAGAGAGAGAGAAGAGAGAGAGAGACCGAATTTTGCTCAAGAGACTCGGGGGATCATAATGACTGTTGAATCATTCTGTAAGTACGAGGACTGATCCTGATCATGTCCCTTCTTTCAGTGTTTTTGTAAGTTTGCTAAATGGTTGCAAGTCGAGGATTGCCTGTAGCGTACTTTCTCCTTGAATCGTCTTTTTCTTAGCTTTCTTGTATACCTTTTTCACTTTATCTTTACCGCCAATTTCTAATAAAAATTAGATATACTCAAAAAAAAAAAAAAAAAAACCCCAACAAGGCTGGACAAGAAACCTCATCTGTCTTTCTCCGATAAAGCTTCATTGTCCATGCGCAAAGGTCAGGGCTGCCAGAGCAGAGTTACTACACTTCGGAGTTGCAAATATTTGCTCCGTCATCTGTGCTTAACTCAGGGGATGTCCCCGCATCCACAAGCCAGCTTCTTGGGTTGGTTTATTTCCGGCGCACAGTCCATTTTTCTTTTTTTTTTTTAAATGAAATTTTATTGAATTAAGAATATATTACAATTCAATCTATATGGTTCGGCAACGTGTAGTCATATTGTATATTTACAAGTGCGGTGTCTAATCAATTATCTGATTAATTATACAGTTTGTACAAAAATTCTTATATATAAAATTAATTACTGTTTAGTTAAGGTACAATAATATATAGGATTAACTAATAGTTGTGCATTATTCCTCATGAGTATTAACTTTTGCATTTAATTTCCAACCACCTGTACCACAGATCCCAGATCGTATAAAATTCTGAATCCTCCTTTCCGTTTAACACATACGTTAATCTGCACATTTCTGCGCAGTCAAGTATCTTATTGACTATCTGTTCCTCGGTTGGACCTCTTTTCTCTTTCCAATATCTGGCATAGGAGAGTCTAGCAGCTGTGACAATATGAATAATCAAATATTTCTTGTCTTTATCAAATGTTCGTTTTAGCACTCCCAGGAGATAGATTTCTGGCAAGAAATTAATATCCTCCTTTAATATTTCTTGGATCTATTTTTGTACTTTTTTCCAAAACTTCCTCGCTTCTGGACACATCCACCACATGTGATAGAAGGTACCTTGGTGGAGGCCACATTTCCAACACTTGGGGCTTGCATTTGGATAGATAGAAAAACACCATTTTTCACCCCCTCTTAGATTCGTGGCTCTCCCTGAATTTAATCTTTTATATATGTGTGTGTGTGTGTACTAGCTGGAGGGATGAGGTGGCTCAGTGGCTAAGACGCTGAGCTTGTCAATCAAAAGTTCAGCAGTGGTTCGAATCCCTAGTGCCGCATAACGGGGTGAGCTCCCGTGACTTGTCCCAGCTTCTGCCAACCTAGCAGTTCGAAAGCAGGTAAAAAATGCAAGTAGAAAAATAGGGACCACCTTTGGTGGGAAGGTAACAATGTTCCATGCGCCTTTGGCGTTGAGTCTTGCTGGCCACATGACTACAGAGACGTCTTCGGACAGCGCTGGCTCTTTGGCTTTGAAACAGAGATGAGCAGCGCCCCCTAGAGCTGGGAACGACACGCACATATGTGCAAGGGGAACCTTTACCTTTACCTTACATACTAGCTGATAACCTGGCATTGCCCGGGTTATATTTATTAATACACAGACACACAAACACACCGAGAGGTGTTAGGAGTGTCTTACCGCCACAGTATTTTTTTCCACAGAGTAAGTCATCTGTATACAAAGTTTGGTTGAAATTGCTCGAGGCATTCCAGAGTTATGCTGGAACATACACACAGACACTCTTACCCTCACAGTATTTGTTTCCAGATAGTAAGTCATCTGTGTACCTTCCCACCAAAGATGGTCCCTATTTTTCTACTTGCATTTCTTACGTGCTTTCGAACTGCTAGGTTGGCAGAAGCTGGGACAAGTCACGGGAGCTCACCCCATTATGCGGCACTAGGGATTCGAACCGCTGAACTGCCGACCTTTCGATCGACAAGCTCAGCCACTGAGCCACCACGTCCCTCTCTGGTAATATACCCAACAAGAATATTTCTGGTTTCAGAATTGTTCCTACTGGGTATCTTTCCAGAAAAAATTAGTAAGGAAAATGCATATTTGATTATACACGTAATAATAGCTGCAAGAATTGTGTGTGCTCAAAAAATTGGAAATCAGAGAAAACACCTTTGGAAGAAGTAATAAAAAAAAATTTTAGACTCTGCAGAAATGAATAGATTGATGATTAAAGATAAGAAGGAATCAGAATATTTTAAAACATGGAACTATTTTTACACTTGCTTGGAAAAGAGATACAAATGATTGATACTATAATTATGTACAAATTATGATTATAATATTGAATTTAGAAATGAACTGTTAGAACAGTTTGGATGAATATGAAGACAGAAGAAACTTATGGAAGATGGAAAAGAAGCCTAGAAGATAACACCGAGATGTCACAGGGAAGGGAGGATTGATGTATTAAATGTTTGTCTGTCTTAAAAAATAAAATAAAAAATTATTTTAAAAAAAGGAATATTTCTGGTTTCAAATCTATGTGTTGCTTTATCATTTTTTTCTAACCCAAGTACGTATTTTAGTCCAGTATTTTTTTTTTTTTTTGCCTTTGGGTTTGTCCCTGAAACTTAATCCTAATGTCCATTTTTGACCCCTGTAAGATAAGAATATTTGAATTTTTATCTCTTTCGTATCTAGAATTGCGAGAGACATATCGCTTCAACGATAGGATTAAATTCTTTCACGTTCACAACCCCAATATATGATTTTTCTTTTGCGTTTGCAAAATACGTCAAGGACAAAAATGATCCCTGCTAAGTTCCTGGCGCTGGGGGAAAAAAGAGCCACTTATGACCGGTCCTCGGGTTTACGACCGTCACACATTCCCTACGATCACATGATCAAAATTTGGGCACTGGGCAACTGGCACGTACTTCTCCATTTACAACTCCCCGAGTGGCTTTGGACTGTGTGATTTCACGTAACAACTGGAGTGCTTTGCTTAACACTTCTGGCAAAAAAAGGTCGTAACAGCAGGGCGACTCACTTAGCAACCGTCTTGCTTAGCAATGGAAATTCTGGTCTCCACTGCGGTCAAGGAGTACTTATATATATATTTTAAAAGGATAATAAGAGATGATAATTTGAGTCTGGTCATTTGGGTCTCCAAGACATCTCCATTGCTAGGGCTTTCTCTCCAGAGTGCTCTCTGCCCAGCCTGGTCCTTCATGTCTCCCAATGGGCAATCATTTCTGTTGTAAATGAGTCCCTCCTCTTCCTCCTCCTCCTCCTCCTATTCTTCCTCTCCTTCTTCTTCCTCTTCCTCCTCCTCCTCCTCCTCTTCTTCTCCCTCTCCTTCTTTCCCCTCCTCCTCCTCTTCTTCTTCTTCTCCTCCTCCTTCTCCTTCTTCTTTCTCCTTCTTCTTCTTCTTTCTTCTTCTTTCTCCTTCTTCTTTCTCCTTCTCCTTCTCCTTTTCTTCCTCTCCTTCTTCTTCTTTCCTCTTCCTCCTCCTCCTCCTCTTCTTCTTCTTCATCTTCTTCCTCTCATTCTCATTCTCATTCTTCTTCCTTCTCCTCCTCCTCTTCCTCTTCTTCTTCTTTCACTGCTCCTCCTTTTCTTCTTCCTCTCCTTCTTCTTTCCTCTTCCTCTTCCTCCTCCTCCTCCTCCTCTTCTTCTCCCTCTCCTTCTTCCCCCTCCACCTCCTCTTCTTCTTCTTCTCCTCCTCCTTCTCCTTCTTCTTCTTCTTTCTTCTTCTTTCTCCTTCTTCTTTCTCCTTCTCCTTCTTCTTTTCTTCCTCTCCTTCTTCTTCTTTCCTCTTCCTCCTCCTCCTCTTCTTCTTCTCCCTCTTTTTCTTCCTCCTCCCCCTCCTCCCCTCCTCCTCCTTCTCTTCTTCTTTTTCTTCTTCTTCCTCTTCTCATTCTCATTTTTCTTCCTTCTCCTCCTTTTCTTCCTCTTCTTTTTTCATTGCTCCTCTTCTTCCTCTCCTTCTTCTTTCCTCTTCCTCCCCCTCCTCCCCTTCCCCCTCCTCCTCCTCCTTCCTCTTCTCCTTCTTCTTTCTCCTTCTCCTTCCTGAATGAAACAGCTGCAAGGGAACCACCAATCTCAGAGGGCACCAAGGATCCCACCATTGTCCTCCTCCTGCTCCCTACAGTTAGTCCTCAACTTACAACAGTTCATTTAGTGACCGTTCAAAGTTACCATGGCACTGAAAAAAAGCGACTCATGCCCCTTTTCCCCCACGTACGACCGTTGCAGCATCCCTGTGGTCACGGAAACAAAATTCAGACACTTGGCAACTGACTCATACTTCTGACAGTTGCAGCCTCCTGGGGGAGTCCTGTGATCCCCTTTAGCGACTTTCTGAAGCCGGATTCACTTAACAACCGTCTTACTAACTGAACATCTGCAATGATTCCCTGAACCACCGTGGCAAGAAAGCTCGTACAACGGGGCAAAACTCACTTGCCCATTGTCCCCGTCGTAAGTCGAGGACTCCCCGTATCCACTGTTAGTGCTGAAATAACGTTAATAATCCCTTGCTCCTGATCGCCTCCAAATAAGAAGATTAAACTCAATTCCCCAGTGAATGTTTAACCTTAAATTACCCAACCAGTTGCATTCATTTCCTGTTAAGTGGAATTTTCTGGAAAATTCTCTCACGCGACGGCCATTAGCAGAGTCACTTTTGCCTCATTGGGTCTCTAATCCAGGTCAAATGGCATTTACAGGCAGTCCTCGGCTTACGACCGTCCGTTTAGTGACCGTACGAATTTACAACGGCACAGAACCAAGCGACATATGACCGTTTTGCACACTTAATGTCCCCGTGATTCACATGATCCAAATCCAGTTATATTTGGCAGGTGGCTCGTATTTATGACAGTTGGCGGCGCCCCTGGGTGGGGGTGGGGAGGTGACGTGATTCCCTTTTGGCAACCTTCTGACGAGCCAAGTCAATGGGGAAGCTGGATTCGCTTAACAACTGCACCGGTCCACTGAACAATTGTGTGCAAGAAAGGTCGCAAAATGGAGCGAAACTCACCTAACAACGGAATAATTGAATAACAGAATTGGAAGGGACCTTGGAGGTTCTCTAGTCCAACCCCCTGCTGGAACAGGAAATCTATACCATTCCAGACAAAACGGTTGTCCAATCTCTTCTTAAAATCTTCCAGTGTTGGAGCATTTACAACTTCTGGAGGCAGGTAGTTCCCCTGGTTAATTGTTGATTGTTCTCATTGTCAGGAAATTTCTTTTTAGTTCTAGATTGGATCTCCCCTTGATTACAGGTCCTCAACTTACGATCACAACTGAGCCCAAAATTTCTGTGGTTAAGTGAATTTGGCCTCATGTTGCGAACTTTCTTGCCATAACTGTGAAGCGAATCACTGCCATTGTTAAATTAGTTGCAGGCAGTGGTGGGATTCAAATACTTTAACAACCGGTTCTCTGTCCTAATGACCAGCTGGGTAGGTGTGGCTCGGTGGTCATGTGACCATGTAGGTGTGGCCTACTCAACATCACTCATGTTGATGGGCGCTTCGCCTTAGCTGTTACAATGTAATAAGGCTTAACCAGAGAGGCAGTTTCTGTAAGCAGGGCAATAAAGATTAGGCTAGAAACAACACCAGAATGTTTCAGTTCCTTACAGGATTAGCCTTGTAAAGTGGAAAAAAACAAAATAAAATTTCTTCCAACAACCAGTTCTCCGAACTGCTTAGAAGCTTAACAACCGGTTCTCCCGAATAGGTGCGAACTGGCTGAATCCCACCACTGGTCGCACGGTTGTAAAGCGAAACTGGTTTCCCTCTTGATTTTGCTTGTCAGAAGGTCGCAAAAGACTCCAGGACACTGCGACCGTCATAAATAAGAACCAGTTGCCAAGGGTCTGAATTTTGATCAGGTCACCATGGGGGTTACTGCGTGTGAAAAACGGTCCTAAGTCACTTCTCTGAGTGCCGTTGTAACTTCAAACGGCCACTAAAAGAAACTGTCATAAAATGAGGACTCCCTGTGGTTTCCATTCTTTGCTTCTTGTCCTGCCTTCAGGTGCTTTGAAGAATAGGTTGACCCCAATGGGGATTGGCACAGTCCACTCGGTCTGGCAGTACCTGTCAATCAAAGGTTCAAAGGTCAATCAATCAATCAAAGGTTTCGGCCAGCAGGGTCTTTCCTTCCATAGTCCCCCAACTCTATAGCTGTCTGAGGAATTCTGGGAGTTGAAGTCCACAAGTCTTAAAGTTGCCAAGTTTGGAGACCCCCTGCTATAGAATATCTCCCTGTTGGCTGCTTTGAGTTTATTCGTAAAAATAATAAAAGTGACATTACAAATTAATAAATGAAATTAACTTCCTTCCACACACACACTCCTGCCAGGCACATACAGGCACACTCCTGCCATACAATTAGTCCTCGAGTTACAACAGTTCATTTACTGACCATTCAAACTTAACAACGGCACTGAAAAAAGTGACCGAGGACTGTTTTTCACACTTAACGACCGTTTGCCGCATCCCCACGGTCGCGAGATCCAATTTAGGATGCTGGGCAACCGACTCGTATTTATGACGGTTACACTGTCCTCCTTTTGCGGCATTCTGACAAGCCCTTAACAGCTGTGCTATTCATGAACCCACCGCAGCGCATCGCTTAACGAATGCGTCAAGAAAAGTCGTAACACGGGGAAAACTCATTGAACAAAATTTCTCACCGAGCGATATAATTTTTGGGCTCCGTTGTGGTCGTACGTCGAGGATTATCTGCAGAGCTAACTAGTTAGCAAGGAGAGTTAAGAATAATTAACAAACCTAGCTGGGAAGCCCGCGGATGACTAAACGATGACTAATTAGCTATGCTAATTGGAAGCAGCCACGGTCCCCCAGTTGTGTTGCAAGACCAGAAATGACACTGGGTGTAATTTTACTCTAAATAGATGCCAAAGGTTTGCACCATGAAACACAGCCATTCATTAACGTATCTGGGTGAAAAGGGATCTTCTGCAATTTCCAAAGTTGCCCCGAAGACCCAGGATCAAATCCCTGCCTTTGGAAGTTTTAAAATCCAGCATACAAGAAGTCCTCGACTTACGACCGCAACAGAGCTCCAAATTCCCAAACTACTAATCGAGAAAGTTGTTAGGTGAATTTTTTTGCGCCATGTTCCGACCTATCCTGCCACAATTGTTGAGTGATCACGGCAGTTGTTAAGTTAGTCACACAGTTGTTAAATGAAGATGGCTAAGCCAGATGGTTGCTAAGTGAGTTATGACTCATTTTACGACCTTTCTTGCCACAGTTGTTAAGTGAATCACAGAAGTTGTTAAGTGAGTCACAGAGTTGACACAGAGTTGTTAAAGTGAATCTGGCTAAGCCAGACAGTTGCTAAGTGAGCGTTGGCCCACTTTAAGATCGGAAGCAATGCAAAAAGTGGTACAAACACTTCAGACCTTCATTTGGTTACGAAGATGGTTTATTCCCGTGATGGCGAACCTATGGCACGCATGCCACAGGTGGCACACGGGGCCATATTGGTGGCACGTGAGCTCAGCTGATATTTGGGCCTTCTGGGCCCACCAGAAGTAGAGAAACAGGATATTTCTTGCCTCCGGAAGGCCCGTGGGGGGTGGGAAGGCCTTTTTTTTGCTCCGACCAGAAGTCAGAAAATGGACTGTTTCTGGCCTCCAGGAGAAGGGGAGAGGGATGGCTGTTTTAGCCCTCCCCAGGCTCCTAGAGAGGCTCTGGAGTCTGGGGACAGCAAAAAACAGACCTACCGGGCCCACCGTGCCATCGCATGCCAAAAGGAGGAAGAGCGTGGGGGGGTCGCAGGCACATGTGTGGAGGGCGGGGCGCAAAGAATTATGGGTGTGTGCACACACGCGCGCAACCCCCCCTGCGCTCCCCCCGCTTTTGGCACACGATGGCAAAAAGGTTAGCCATCACTGGTTTGTTCTATCCAGGGGTACATTTGAGTCAGGAGCAGAGGTGGTATTCAGCCGGTTTGGACTGGTTCACTCGAACCGGTAGCAGAAATTGTGGGTGGGCCTACCCACCCACCCCGGCTCTATGCCATCCTATTTCTGAGGCCAGACACATACATGCCTAAGGAGCTGGCAGCGGAGTCTGACAGTGAGGAGGCTGAGGAAGAACATGGGCCAGTCCTGGAGGCTGGGGAAGGCCCGGATGAGGGCTCTGCGTCGGAGGCAGAGATGGAGCCAGGGCCATCGGGGAGTGATGTGCGGACTCTGGAGCCTCCAGAGGCTGACAGTAGAGAGAGGCAGAGGAACAGGAGGAGCCTGTTCCTAGTGCACGTATGAGAAGAGCTGCCAGAAGACAGGAGCAGCTACAGCAAAGGGGACGACTCAGGAGTAAGGCCAAGAGATGATTGGCCCCTCCCATAAGGCTTAAAAGACCAGCAACAGCTCTTGGCCTCTTTGTCAGAAGACAACATTGATAGACTTGTTCTTGTCTTGCTGCACTTATCTCTGGTCGGCGTCTTCCGCTTCTGAACTTTTGCCAAGAGAAGCCTTTGGCAGTTTGCCTAATTATACCAAGGTTGGTGATTAGACTGAAGAATTTGTGTTATGAGGAATTTGTTTTAATTTAGTTTGGACTACGCTGAGAATGACTTAATTCCCAGCTGTTCTAATAAAGTCTGTTTGTTTTGGAACTGTTTACGTCTAATACTACCTACTCGGGCCTGGGTCACAACAGGTGCATGTGTGGACGTGCGCACTCACATTTTGTTGTGCCCCAGCTACGGACCCCAAAGAACGCAGCACACACAAAGTCTGTACAAACCTTAGTTTACTAAATTAAATCAGTTTTTTTTTTCAAACAAAGGCTGTTAATTAACTTTCTGAACAGCCTACAGGAATCCAAAGAATAAATAATCGTAATCTTACTATGGTTGGCAGAAAGCCCAGAAGCAATTTGCAGAGAACTAAGATCAAGGCACAAAGGAGAGTGAACAAAGTTGTTCCTTGCAAATTGCTTCAGTTGGCGTTCCTCCTTAAATAGGCGAAGGGAGTGGCTAATTAGCCCCAAGCCTTACTCTTGAGTAGACCTCCTCCTGAGGAGTCACGCCTGCCTTTTGGCAGCTCTGCGCGCCTGTGCATCGAGAAGAGGCTCCTCCTCTTCGTCCTCTTCACTTAAGGGAGCTTCTGGAGGTTCTGAAGGCCCTGGCTGAATCCCCGCCTCCAGCACCACATCTTCTCCAGCCTCCTCAATATCCAACTCGAGTGCCAGCTGCACAGGCTGCTGGCGCAGCACCACACCAGCCTTCTCACTGTCCGAATCAGCCACCATCCGCACAGGCCGCGTACGGGCCACAACACATTTGCGGACTGGTAGGGAAAGGAAGTGACTACCACCTCTGGGGCTGGAGAAAGGACCAAATCACATCCCTTATGGGCCAGCAAGTCCAACAGGATCATGTCCACCACAGAAAAAGATGAAGGCGAAGTTCTCGGTTGCCAGGCGGTTTAAACGCTGAGAGATGCTCACTGGATTATTTTCATTTGTTTTTTTTTTCCCCCCGACGACAATAAAATTGTGTGTGTATTACTAGCACTGATGATTGTATCTAGTTGGGTCCTGAAACGTCTGCAAGGAAACCAACAAGCTCAGAGAGCATCAAGAGTCCCTGTGTCGTTTTCCTCGTTTTTGTCATCATCCTCCCCCTCCTCTTTCTTCTCCTCCTTCCCACAAACCCCACTCCCTTCTAACACTGATGATGCTACCTAGTTGGGTGCTTGAAATGTCTGCCAATCCAGCTCAGAGAGCACAAAGAACCCCACAGTTCTCTTCTTCTTCCTCCTCCTCTCCACAACCCCCCCCTCTCTTCTAGCACTGATGTTGCTACCTAGTTGGGTCATGAAATGTCTACAGTGTTAGGATATGGTGTCAGCGTTCCAGCGCTGACATATGAAAAGAGAGGAGAAGCTTTAACTTTTGCCTACTTAATTCCTTTGAAGATTCTGCTTCCTCGGAGATGGGAGGAGGGAGGACATTCCTGTGATCTGATGGAGATGGGATGAGGAGAGTGGCTTGGAAGATAGCCAATGAGACACAGAGAATTGGGGATCGGAAAGGGAGGGATTGGGAGGCAAAGGTCAATGCTGACCTCGAAAGAGCCAGGGACAGATCACTATGCTCAATAAAGAGAAAATTTCCTCAAAGATCGGCAGTTTGGAAATTCATTTATTTTGAGATAGCATCGAAGCCTGACATATGGTTTGACCCTAACAGATTGTTCAGGCAATATATGTGTTCTGTGACTTTAACATGAATATGTATTGTGTGACTTTAAAGTTTTCCTGCTGATTCATTGTAATGCTGAGTCATGCTGTAATTAGATAATCACTGGTTGTAAACGTATTTAAGAAAGGTACTGTAAAGTATTCAGTTGATGATATGCTACCATTGTGTGTGGAGTTGCTACCATTGTGCTATCATCGGTTGGATGGATCTGCTACCATCGTGGTGTCTAACTTTCTGCTGCGTGTCTGGAGACGTCGGGAAGGAAAAACGCTGCAAAGGCTTGATAGTTGTAAGCGGTTTATTCCAACGGTCGTCAGCACCGTCAGCGTTAAAGAAAACAATCAATGCAAAGGCATACAAAGTCGGCGTTGGGAGCGGGCGCCTCCCAACGCTTTAAATAACGCGCCCAATAATTACAACAGCCCACCCGCCCTTCCGGGTAACAATTTACTCAAGACCCGTCTCACCAAGGCTGTATGTTCTTCCATCGTTCTGGTATAGATTAGAATATCGTCCAGATATACCAGGACACCTCGATATAAGTGCTCATGCAATACCTCGTTTATCACTTGCATGAAAACAGCGGGAGCACCTTGCAGACCAAACGGCATTACTTTAAATTTATAGCTACCTAAAGGGCAGTTGAACGTGGTCTTCCACTCATCGCCTGGCTTTATACGTACTCTGTAGTACGCCTCTCGTAAGTCTAACTTTGTGAACACTCGTCCGGTTGATAAGGTAGCCAGTAGATCTTTCATTAATGGAAGAGGGTACAGGTGTTCGACACATACCACATTCAACCCCCGAAAGTCCACACACAAACGTAAACCGCCGTCCTTCTTTTCGCGAAATAAAACGGGGGCGGCCATATGTGACCAACTGGGTTGGATGAAGCCCCTGGCCAAGTTTTTATCAATATATCGTCTGAGTTCTTCCAACTCTGGTTTGTTACCAGAGTGAATTTGTTATTCTAACCAACTACTGTTTGTGTGGTAAGAAGCTTTTTGTATCACTGGACTGATTTAACTGGCAAAGACTTGGATTGATTTAAAGACTATGAGATTGTTTTTTCACTATAAAGTAAACTTTTGATAGACCAGTTTGCACATCTCTTATTCATTGCTCTCAGCAACGTTTCTCTGTGTTCTACATTCTGCTGGTTGGTAACACAACAATATCCTTAACATACAAGACAACAACCAAGTTCAGAAAGCACCAAAGATCCCACAGTCATCGTTGTCCTCCTCCTCCTCCTCCTCCTCCTCCTCCTCCTCCTCCTCCTCCTCTTTCTAGCACTGATGATGTTATCTAGTTGGGTCATGAAACGTCTACAAGAAAGCAATCAAGCTCTATTATCTAGATAATAAGGCATGGAAATGAAGTATGAAATATGAAGTAAATGTAATGATAAAATATATGAAGCAATTTTTTTATGGAAGTCAAGCCATTGTCAAATAATTGTTAAATGCCTTGGTGGCGCAGCAGACTAAAGCACTAAAGCACTGTTCAGTAACACCAGCTGCCTGCAATTACTGCGAGTTCGAATCTCACCAGGCTCAAGGTTGACTCAGCCTTCCATCCTTCCGAGGGAGGTAAAATGAGGACCCGGTTTGTGGGGGCAATAAACTGACTTTGTATAAAAAAGAACACCACTTAGGGGGGGCGAAAGCCCTACTAAGCAGGTATATACAAAAGTATGAAGGCTGTTGCTTAATGCATTGTAAGCCGCCCTGAGTCTCCGGAGAAGGGCGGCATATAAATCAAACCAATAAATGGTGACCCCCAGGGGGTCTGGTGACCCCCAGGGGGAGGGCCTTCTCTGTGGGGGCACCTACCCTCTGGAATCAGCTGCCCCCAGAGATAAGGAGAATCCAAGACCTCGGTGCCTTCCGCCGTGCCCTTAAAACTTTCTTTTTTCAGCAAGCCGGGCTGGCTTAACATATTTTTTAACATATTTTTTTTTTTAAATTTAATTCGTTTGTTATCTTAAATTGGGGCCAAATTAATATATATCCTTTTAATTGTTTTTAATGTTTGTATTGTATGTTTTTATCTGGCTGTACACCGGTCCCTGAGAGTCCCTCGGGAGAAGGCGCGGTACATAAATTTGAAATAAAATAAAACAAATAAAAATAAATGAGAATAATAGCATAAAGGGGTATAAAAAAATCGTCGAATAAGAGAAACTAAATAACCTGTAAATTTTGGATATGGGATTAAGCACAAAAGAATTCTAACCAATCGACACCACTTTCTGTGATTGTAACGGATGATGGTTGTTTTATGTTTTGTTATGTTTTTTTTTTTAATTTAAGCTCAGAGAGCACCAAGGACCCCACAGTCCTCCTCCTCCTCCTCTCCACAAACCCCTCTCCCTTCTAGCACTGATGATGTCACCTAGTTGGGTCAGGAAACGTCTCCAAGAAAACCACCAAGCTCAGAGACCACCAAGGGCCCCACATATTCCTATTTATCATCCAAAGCTCCCCTAATTTTCAGACCTTTTAAATCCAGGGTTTAAAATTGCCCCATTGTTGCGGCCAATTTTATCTCTTACTTCTCGGCCAAGTAAAACCACTCAACCCTTACGGGGAGCCGTGTTTATACGATTCTGGGCTCAACTGCCCGTCCTTTTATTTGCTGATTTTAAAAACATAAAATAACAGGTTTTGCTTTTCCTCGTTTCGGACAAAATGATTAATCGCCCTTTTGTTTAATTTACTTCTTTAAGCAGAGACATTATATACAGCTGGTCCTCAGCTTACGGCCACAGTTGTTGTGCCCCAAATTTCCAGGTTGCTAGGCAAGGCAGTTGTTAAGTGAGTTATGCCCCATGGTACAACCTTTCTTGCTACCATCGTTAAGCAAATCACGGCCGTCGTTCAGTGAATCATGCAGTCGTTAAGCGAATCTGGTTTCCCCCGTTGACTTTGCTTGTCAGAAGACGACTGGGAAGGTTATTGGTGATCGCGTGACCCCGGCACTGGCAGGCTGCAACTGTGGTGAATACATACATGCCAGCTGGCAGGTGCCCGAATTTCGATCATGTGACCAGGGGGATGCTGCAAGCGTTGTAAGTATGAAAACCGGTCATAAGTCACTTTTTTCAGTGCCCTTGCAACTTCGGTCATTAATCAAAAGGTTTTAAGTCGAGAACTGTGGTTGTCAGTTGAGAACAGAAATACTGTACCTGCTTGAGCAGAGGGTTGGACTAGATGGCCTCCAAGGTCCCTTCGGACTCTGTTATTCTATTCTTCTATTCTTCTAATCTTCTATTCTTCTAATCTTCTAATCTTCTTCTAATCTATTCTTCTATTCTTCTATTCTTCTATTCTTCTAATCTTCTATTCTTCTATTCTTCTATTCTTCTAATCTTCTATTCTTCTATTCTTCTATTCTTCTAAACTTCTAATCTTCTATTCTTCTATTCGTCTTCTAATCTGTTCTTCTAATCTATTCTTCTATTCTTCTAATCTTCTATTCTTCTATTCCTCTAATCTATTCTTCTATTCTTCTGTTCTTCTACTATTCTTCTAATCTATTCTTCTATTTTTCTATTCTTCTAATCTATTCTTCTATTCGTCTATTCGTCTATTCATCTATTCTTCTATTCTTCTATTCTTCTAATCTATTCTTCTATTCTTCTAATCTATTCTTCTATTCTTCTAATCTTCTAATCTTCTGTTCTTCTAATCTTCTATTCTTCTAAACTTCTAATCTTCTATTCTTCTATTCTTCTATTTTTCTAATCTATTCTTCTATTCTTCTATTCTTCTAATCTATTCTTCTATTCTTCTAATCAATTCTTCTATTCGTCTATTCTTCTATTCTTCTATTCTTCTATTCTTCTATTCTTCTAATATTCTATTCTATTCTATTCTATTCTATTCTATTCTATTCTATGTCCTTCTGTTAACTGCCTCTACTTTGGAATAGAATAGAATAACAGAGTCGGAAGGGACCTTGGAGGTCTTCTAGTCCAACCCCCTGCTTAGGCAGGAAACCCTACACCACTTCAGACAAACGGTTATCCAACATCTTCTTAAAAACTTCCAGTGTTGGAGCATTTACAACTTCTGGAGGCAAGTGGTTCCACTGGTGAATTGTTCTAACCATCAGGAAATTCCTCCTTAATTCCAGATTGCTTCTCTCCTTGACTAGTTTCCATCCGTTGCTTCTTGTCCTGCCCTCAGGTGCTTTGGAGAATAGCTTGACTCCCTCTTCTTTGGGGCAGACCCTCAAATATTGAAATGCTGCTATCATGTCTCCCCTAGTCCTTCTTTTCATCAAACTAGACATACCCAATTACTGCAACCGTTCTTCATATGTTTTATCCTCCAGCCTCCTCCTCCTCTTCCTCCTCATAATAATACTAATAATACTAATACTAATAATAATAATTTTATTGTCATTGTATGTGTATACACAGTATACCCATACAACGAAATTCACTTAACAACCAATCTTTGGTTTTTTTGTTGTTTTTTTTAATTTGATTTATATGCCGCCCTTCTCCGGAGACTCAGGGCGGCTTACAATGTGTTAAGCAATAGCCTTCATTCTTTTGTATATTTATACAAAGTCAGCTTATTGCCCCCACAAACTGGGTCCTCAATTTACCTACCTTAGAAAGGATGGAAGGCTGAGTCAAGCTTGAGCTTTGGAGAGATTCGAACCTGCAGTAATTGCAGGCAGCTGGTCTTAATAATAACAGGGTGCTTTAAACCACTGTACTACCAAGGCTCTTCTCTGCACTCTTTCCAGAGTCTCCACATCTTTTTTACATCGTGGCGACCAAAACCGGATGTCATATTCCAAGGGTGGCCTTAGCAAGGCCTTATAAAGTGGTATTCACACACTTTCTCCGTTTGTGGTACATCACTGCTGCATCTTGCACACAAGATGCCTTGGTGGCACAGCAGACTAAAGCACTGTTAAGTAACACCAGCTGCCTGCAAGTTCAAATCTCATCAGGCTCAAGGTTGACTCAGCCTTCCATCCTTCTGAGGTAGGTAAAATGAGGACCCGGATTATGGGGGCAATAAACTGACTTTGTATAAAAAAAGAACACCGCTTGGTGGGAGGGGGGCGAAAGCCCTACTAAGCAGGTATATACAAAAGTCTGAAGGCTATTGCTTAACGCATTGTAAGCCTTGGTAGTACAGTGGTCTAAAGCACCCTGTTATTAAGACCAGCTGCCTGCAATTACTGCAGGTTCGAATCTCTCCAAGGCTCAAGGTTGACTCAGCCTTCCATCCTTTCTAAGGTAGGTAAATTGAGGACCCAGTTTGTGGGGGCAATAAGCTGACTTTGTATAAATATACAAAAGGATGAAGGCTATTGCTTAACGCATTGTAAGCCGCCCTGAGTCTCCGGAGAAGGGCGGCATATAAATAAATATTTTTTTTAAAAAAAAAGCCACCCTGAGTCTCCGGAAAAGGGCAGCATATAAACCGAACCAATAAATAAACAATAAATAAAGATGCTTCCCCATGGAGCAAAAAGCAGCTTCCCCTCCAACTACCAAACGCGGGTTCCCAAATCCCTGTCCTTGCCAATGAGGACTAGGACCTTGCAATAAACAACAGCTTCGGAGGCAGGAGTACCCGCTCCTTGGGCCGTGCTATTTTTAATGGCCAGTAGATCTGACTTGGCAGCAGAGTTGAGTTTCATAACAGCTCCTGGAACCTCATCCGTCATTTGACCCCGTGATCATTAATCTTAGAAACATCCCAGCAGCCCAAATCAACTTCCCACCCATGTCTACACACGTCCGAATTTCCCAACCAGTTGCTCCTCCCCGTCTTTTATTGGTTCTGGACAGGCTCGCTCGCTCACCCTTTGCCCAAAAGGTATCAGACTGTGAAGAAGACAGTCCGGGAGTCCAGATCTGCTTGAAGTCTGTCCTGCAACGGGTGAAAAAACAAGATCAAGGAGAAGAAACCCAATTTTCTTAGAAACCTCAAAAAAATCCTTTCGCCCCACCCCACGACCTATGGATCAAGGGGCTTCAGACTTGGAGAAGCCCCCACTCGGTACTTCATCCGATGAAGATCCCAAGAGTTCGGTTCTTCCCTGCTGCAGGAAATTATGTCAGCTGTTTCCTTCCAATTTCTGGGAAGAGGTGAAGAATATTTTGGTGATGGCCGGGCCGTTGGTAAGTCTTCCCTTTGCAAACTTGCAGCCCATTAGAGATGTTCTTAAGGCAGGTTTTTTTTTAAAAAAAAGGTCACAGAATAACAGAGTTTGGAAGGGACCTCGGAGGTCTTCCAGTCCAACCCCCTGCTCAAGCAGGAAACCCAGTACCAGTTCTGACAAATGGTTGTCCAATCTCTTCTTGAAAACCTCCAGTATTGGAGCATCCATAACTTCTGGAGGCAAGTCGTTCCACTGATTAATTGTTGTCACTTTCAGCAATTTTCTCCTTAATTCTAGGTTGCTTCTCTCCTTGATTAGTTTTCCTCCATTGTTTCTTATCTTGCTTTCTGGTGCTTTGGAGAATAGCTTGACTCCCACTTCTTTGTGGCAGTCCTTCAGATACTGGAAGATTGCTCTCATGTCACCCCAAGTCCTCCTTTTCATTAAACTAGACATACCCAGTTTCTGCAACCATTCTTCACCTCCTCCTACACCACTTCAGACAAATGGTTATCCAACATTGTCTTAAAAACTTCCAGCGTTGGAGCACCCACAACTTCTGGAGGCAAGTAGTTCCACTGGTTAACTGTTCTCATTGTCAGGAAATTTCTCCTTAGTTCTAAGTTGCTTCTCTCCTTGATTAGTTTCCACCCGTGGCTTCTTGTCCTGCCTTCAGATGCTTTGGAGAACAGCTGGACTCCCTCTTCTTTGGGGCAGCCCCTGAGATATTGGAAGTCTGCTATCATGTCTCCCCTGGTCCTTCTTTTCATTAAACTAGACATACCCAGTTCCTGCAACGGTTCTTCATATGTTTTAGCCTCCAGTCCCTTCATCATCTTTGTTGCTCTTCTCTGCACTATTTCTAGAGTCTCCACATCTTTTTTACATCGCGGCGACCAAAACTGGATGCCGTATTCCAAATGTGACCTTCCCAAGGCCTTATAAAGTGGTCTTAACACTTCACGTGATCTTGATTCTATCCCTCTGTTGATGCAGCCTAGAACTGCATTGGTGGCGCAGCGGACTAAATCTGCTGTTAAAGTAGCACTTAGCTGCCTGCAATTACTGCGAGTTCAATTCTCACCAGGCTCAAGGTTGACTCAGCCTTCCAGCCTTCCGAGGTCGGTAAAATGAGGACCCGGATTGTGGGGGCAAAAAGCTGACTTTGTATAAAAAAGAACACCGCTTAGGGGGTGCCAAAAAGCCCTACTAAGCAGGTATATACAAAAGTATGAAGGCTATTGCTTAACGCATTGTAAGTCGCCCTGAGTCTCCGGAGAAGGGCGGCATATAAATCGAACTAATAAATAAATAAATAAACTGTGTTGGCTTTTTTGGCAACTGCAGCACACAGCTGGCTCAGATTTATGCGATTGTCCACTAGGACTCCAAGATTCACCTTATTCTATCTTGGCTTAGCTATGATCAGCCGACTTTCATTTTTCTTTTGTTTCTTTATAGAAATTCTCAGTCATCCTGGTTCCACCAAGTCATGGTTGTCCTCAGAGGTTTTTTCCCAAAGGCAACTGAACTTTTTAGGGTTTTTTTTCCCCTTGAAAACATTTCGCTTCTCATCCAAGAAGCTTCTTCAGTTCTGAAGAAGTGAAATGTTTTTCAAGGGGAAAAAAAAGACAAAGAAAGTTCAGCCACCTTTTGAAAAAAAGCATTTTGGGGGTTTTTACTTTATTTATTTATTAAATTTGCTAGCTGTTTGTGGTTTCATGGCAACCAAACTGCCCTTAACAACTAAACTCCAATATCTAAGGGGCTGCTATGATTAGAGGATTGGAGGCTAAAACATATGAAGAACGGTTACAGGAACTGGGTATGTCTAGTTTAATGAAAAGAAGGTCCAGGGGAGACATGATAGGAGTGGTTCCAGTATCTCAGCGGCTGCCCCAAAGAAGAGGGAGTCAAGGTATTCTCCAAAGCATCTGAAGGCAGGACAAGAAGGAACGGATGGGAAATAATCAAGGAGAGAAGCAACCTAGAACTAAGGAGAAATTTTCCTGACAGTGCGAACAATGAATCAGTGGAACAGCTTGCCACTAGAAATTGTGAATGCTCCAACACTGGAAGTTTTTAAGAAGAG
This sequence comes from Arizona elegans, assembly GCA_022577455.1. NCBI lineage: Eukaryota > Metazoa > Chordata > Lepidosauria > Squamata > Colubridae > Arizona > Arizona elegans. Next base: position 16,465,287 of record JAKOOJ010000017.1, read on the forward strand.
ACTGGACAACCATTTTTCTGGAATGCTATAGGGCAGCGATGGTTAACCTTTTTGCTGTCACGTGCCAAAAGCGGGGGAAGTGTGGGGGTGGGTTGCGGGCACGTGTGCCCACACCCATAATTCAATGCCCCCCCCGCACCCTGCCTCCCCCCCACACACACACGCACACGCGGCCCCCTGCGCTCCCTCCGCTTTTGGCACGTGACGGCAAAAAGGTTACCTGTAGGGCCTGGTAGGCTCATTTTTCGTCCTCCCCAGGCTCAAGAGGCTTTCTTGTAACCTGGGGAGGGTGAAAACGGCCTTCCCCACCCCACCCCAAGCCCTCTGGAGGCCCTCTGGAGGCCGGAAACGGCCTGTTTCCCAACTTCCGGTGGGCTCGGAAGGCCCGAAAATCAGCTGGTTGGCGTACACATGCACGCTGGAGCTGAGCTAGGGCAATGCTTGTGTGCCCACAGATATATTATACAGCTCAGATTTGAGGTTAGATTTTACACCCTGAGACCTATCCTGATGCTCAGGTGTGAAGCAAGCATCCCTCAATCAAAATGTAGATCGATTCTGCAATTTTGGGAGAGAAATTGCAGGACGAGAGCTGTTCTATTACGGTCAAAAATTAAGCATTTTGTTCGGCTGCAAAGTTTTAGTCCGAGTTGCATTTTGACCAACGTTAGTGAACTGCGGCTTCTTTTAAACATTTTATTGCCTTTTATTTCTTAATTATTTAAGATTTCCTTTTTGAGATTAAAGGGGAAGCAAAGAGATGGATAAATTTAGGGGGATTGGAACAACTGATTCAAGCCCCAGTATTGAACTGCGTTATTGCATGAGTTTAATCTATCACGGAGCTTTAAATTTTTTGGTTATAATACTTTAATCCAGGGTTTCTCAACCTTGGAAACTGTAAGAAGGATGGACTTCAACTCCCAGGATTCTCCAGTCAGCCATGCTTTAAGATGGGTGGACTTTCACTCCCAGAATTCCCCAGCCATCATGCTTTAAGATGGGTGGACTTCCACTCCCAGAATTCCCCAGCCAGCCATGCTTTAAGAGGGGTGGACTTCCACTCCCAGAATTACCCAGCCAGCCATGCTTTAAGATGGGTGGACTTCCACTCCCAGAATTACCCAGCCAGCCATGCTTTAAGATGGGTGGACTTCCACTCCCAGAATTACCCAGCCAGCCATGCTTTAAGAGGGGTGGACTTCCACTCCCAGAATTCCCCAGCCAGCCATGCTTTAAGATGGGGAATTCTGGGTGTTGAAGTCCACCCATCTTAAAGTCGCCTCAGTTGAAAAATACTGCTAATCTACAACCGAACACTAAAATTGCTATTATTGCACCATTTGAACCTATCGGAAACTTAAAGATGCACGACTCCAAATGTTCCAGGACTCACATGGTAGCTTCTACCACACTTCTGGGTGGCACTTTGAAGAGTTTCGAATCTTCACCTGCCCTCTCCTCACCTTTTTTTTCCTTAGACGGTGATTCAGCTCCTGGTGTTCATGATCCACGTCGTCAGCACGATATTTTGCGGCCACATGGGCAAGGTTGAATTGGCATCCGTCACTCTTGCCATTGCGGTGAGTTTCCCTTTTCACGTGTTCCCCCCTCCTCCATCTTCATCTTCATACCAGCTGACTATTGGGTGACCTCCAAAAGCTAAACAGAGGCAGCCTGGTGGTTTCTGCTTGGGATGGAAGACCACAAGGAAACCCCAAACTCACTTAACAAATGTCTCGCTTAGCAACAAGAAAAATATGATTAAAAAGACTATATATCTGGTTTTGCATATACTAACCGCAACTAGAATTGTATTTGCACAGCAATGGAAAAATGATGAGATTCCGTCAGAGGGGAACGTAATTAAGAAAATATTAGAATGTGCAGAAATGGATAGATTAATGCTCACTATTAAGGATAAAGAAGAAACAATATTTTTTGATATGGGATGTAATTTATCAATGGGTAGACAATAGAGATAGAAGTTAGAAAAAGAGGAGTCATAAAAAGAGGAAAGGTTAATGTGGAGAGTTGTTAAAGAAGATGATGTTAAGTATTATTGTTACTATATTATTATATTATTAATATTATTGTGATGAATACTACAACAAATATGTGGATTATGATTGTTTAAAAATAACTGTACCCAGATCACACGCTATTTGATGGAAACTTAATGTTATATAAAATAAAACAAATAAAACATTGGGGGGAAGAAATTTTGAGCTCAGTTGTGGTCGTAAATTGAGGACTAGCTGCAGTGTGTTATTGCTATGAAGGTGTAGCTGCAGTTGGAAATTAAAAGCCGAGCTTGGAGTTTAAAATGTAAATTTTACAAATAGAGCATTAATATTAGGATTAAAAGAGGGATTAAACCTTAACCTCTTTTATAATCTCCCTCTTATGATTTTGGATAAGACTAGCAGCAGGTAGGTAATTTCTGGGTTTTCTAAATTTTTCCTCCTCTTTCTTTCTTCCTGTTTTTAGGTGATCAACGTGACTGGCATTTCTATAGGTTTTGGGCTGTCCTCGGCTTGTGACACATTAATATCTCAGGTGGGTCATAATCAGGAGTGAAATCCAGCAGGTTCTGACAGGTTCTGGAGAACGGTAGCGAAAATTTTGAGTAGTTCGGAGAACTGGCAAATACCACCTCTGTTTGGTCCCAGAGTGGGGTGGGAATGGAGATTTTGCAGTATCCTTTTCCTGCCACGCCCACCAAGCCACACCCACAGAAACGGTAGTAAAAAAAATTGAATTTCACCACTGGTTATAATGCCAGTTTGGGTTTGCGGGGGGCGATGTAGGGATGGCGAAACATGATTTGCCCTGGAAATCAGCCGAGCATGGATTGGAAATTCTGCAGAGTTTCTGTCCAAGCTCAGAGTTTGCCAGATACGGAAAGAAAAAAATACAATCCATTTTCCTGATTTTTTTCTCTATTCAGGATAGGCTAAATCTGGGATTGAGGGAGCCCCCTTCAAAATCCAAAAGAGTGGAATTTTTAATTTTCTGCAAAAGAGATTCCATATTCTCTTTTGCTATTACATGGTTTGAAGGCACTCCTGAGACAATTATATAAAATCGCTTAACTGTGGGATCCTTGGTGCTCTCTGAGCTTGGTGGTTTTTGTGCAAATGTTTCTGTCGGGATTTGAGGTCGTCTCAAATAAATTGCATTTCAAACAAAGTCTTTGATGAAAAAAAACTCCCATTTATTAAGCACGACATTCTACTCCGACTCCATCGCAGACAACACTGACTTCCAGACCCAAAACCCTCCCTTTCTGTTCCCCACTCCCCTGCACTCATTGGCCATCTTCCAAGTCACTCTACCCCTAATCTACTGCTCCAGCTCAAAGGAATTTCCCCCCTCCCATCCCATCTCCTAGGGGATATTATCTCCTGGGAAAATAAGTAGGTGAAAAGTCAAACGTCCCTTTCCAGACGCCTCCGCTTCTCCTTCTTATGTCAGCACTAGAGTAAAATGCAGCTTGAAGTGCTGACAGTTTCATTGCCTGATTAGGTAACACCACCAGTACTATAAAGTAGTGGGGTTTGCAAGGAGGAGGAGGAGGAGGAAGAGGAGGAGGAGGAGGAGGAGGAGGAGAAGGAGGAGGAGGAGGAGGAGGGATAACCAATCAAAGGGTGACTGTAGGAGGAGGACTGACAGATCCTGGATCCTGGAGGTGGAGTCAAAACAGGAATCAGCCTAGCATCCTAACATAGTCACAAACAAACCTGGCCGAAGCTAACCATTGGCCCAGAAGATTCCTGCAGATAGGCTTTTTGCAATAAACCCGTTTCCTTGGTCTTTCCCTTTCTTCTTCCAGACGTACGGCGGGAAGAACATGAAACGGGTGGGTACCATCCTCCAACAAGGCATCCTGATTCTTCTCCTCTGCTGTTTCCCATGCTGGGCATTTTTCATCAACACAGAACAGCTTCTGTTGCTGATCCAGCAGGATCCGGAAGTTTCCAGGTGAGAAAGGAGATGAAGTGAGGTACTAACACCACTCAATAAAAGCCTCAGTAAGACCACATCTAGAAGATTGCGCCCAGTTTTGGTCACCACACTATAAAAAAGATAAGACTCTAGAAAGAGTGCAGAGAAGAGCAACCAGGATGATGAGGGGGCTGGAGGTTAAAATGTACGATGAACGGTTGCAGGAACTGGGCATGGCTGGTCTAGTGAAGAGAAGGACCAGGGGAGACAGGAGAGCAGTCTTCCAAAATTTGAGGGGCTGCCCCAGACAGGAGGAAGGGAGTCAAGCTATTCTCCCAAAGCACCTGAAGGCCAGACAAGGAATAATGGATGGAAACTGAACAAGAAAAGATTCAACCTGGAAATGAGGAGAAATTTTCTGACAGTGAGAACCATCAACCCATGGAACAGAAGTTGCCTTCGGAAGTTGTGGGAGCTTCATCCCTGGAGGCTTTCAAGAAGAGACTGGGATGCCATCTGTCAGAAATGGTGTATGGTATTGTACTTGGGCGGGGGGTTGGACTAGATGACCTCCAAGGTCCCTTCCAACTCTGTTCATCTCTATTCCAATCAAGGAGTGAACCAACCTAGAACTAAGGAGGAATTTCCTGACAGTTAATCAATGGGACAACTTGCTTCCAGAAGTTGTGGTTTCTCCATCACTGGAGGGCTTTTAAGAAGAGATTAGACTGCGATTTGTCAGAAATGGTGTAGATGGAGGGGTTGGGTGGAGGGGTTGGACTAGATGACCTATAAGGTCCCTTCCAACTCTTGTTAAGGAAAACTTTCTTCCAAGATAAAGCAATGTGGTGGGAGGGAGTGGGGATTTTGGGCCTTGTGGGATGAGTTGAAGGGGGGTTTCACCTGTGGACAGCTTTCATTGAAGGGGTTAAAAATTCTTCTGGGACTGTTTTGTCCATGAGGTCCCTTTTCTGGATTGTTTTGAAGATGATGGGATAGAATTACGGATAATCCTCGACTTAACAACAGTTCATTTAGTGCCGTTCAAATTACAACGGCACTGAAAAAAGTGTTCTGTCAACTGTGGTCATAATTTGAGGACTAGCTGTGTATCATGCTGGAAGGGCCTGGTTGGTGAATTCTGGGAGTTGAAATCAAGATGGCGTCTGAATTAGAGTCAAGGTGTGAAGTTTCCGAAAGATGCCCTAATTAATTCATGAGCCATGAGCCGAACTTCAAAAGAAATACAGTCATTTATTAGGAGCACCATTTCGGCAATATTCGGATGCAGTTAGAATTAATCCCACGTAGGTTTACATTCCTCTATGACCCTGTCTCTCCCCTCCTCTCTGGCCATGTCATAAATCACATTCTCCAATTAACCCCTTTGGCTGGCTGTGAAATCCAACACCCTCCTTCTGATTGCGGTCAGGAAGAATGTATGGAATGCACTTCAGTTAGGGAAATCAATCAGCTCTATCAGTTCTCCCTCCCTCCTGCTCATGGCAACTTGAAAAACACAAGGTTTGAATCCCATTGTCGCAGGTGCCATCTTGATTTTTTGACTATCCTGTCACACACCCCCAACTCCAATAACCTGGTTAGGTGGCTTAGTGGCTAAGACACTGAGCTTGTCGATCAGAAAGGTTGGCAGTTCGGCGGTTCGAATCCCTAGTACATGTTTCTTGTATGAGCAGGGGGTTGGACTAGATGACCTCCAAGGTCCCTGCCAACTCTATTACTGTAACTCCAGCCGTGATTACAATTGATGTGCTGATTTTAATTTGCTTTGTGGTTGCTATAGCCAATGCCTGTGTTAATCTTTCAAATCAATAAAGACCATCGCTTAAAAATTCACATCTATTAAGAACATCACTTTGAAGTTTTATTCCATACAGAATATCCATTCAAAATTCACATCGAGTAAAGATTATTCTTTGAAAATTCAAAACCGGCATCAACTGAGAACAGCATTCGAAATTCATGTTAATTAAGAAATAACTGAAAATCCAAATGAATAAACAGCATCAAAATTTGTATCAATTAAGAAAATGGTTCAAAGTTCAACTCTATAATGAACCTCCATTCAAAATTCAAATCAATTATTAAGGACATCTTTTAAAATTCACATCAATTACTATTAATCTTCTCATCGTTCCTATCGCCCATCTCCTCCCACTTATGACTGTATGACTGTGACTTGTTGCTGTATCCTTACGATTTATATTATTTCTTAGTATGATTTGATTGCTTATTTGTACCCTATGACTATCATTAAGTGTTGTATCTTATGATTCTTGACAAACGTATCTTTTCTTTTTATGTACACTGAAAGCATATGCACCAAAGACAAATTCCTTGTGTGTCCAATCACACTTGGCCAATAAAAGAATTATATTCTAATTAAGAAATCTATTTAAAATTCACCTCAAGAAACCATTCAAAATTCGTATCAATTAAGAAAATGGTTCAAAGTTCAAATCTATAATGAACATCCATTCAAAATTAAAATCAATTAAGAACACCATTCAAAATTCACACCGATTAAGAAAACTATCCAAACTTCACATCGATTAAGAAATCACTCAAAATTCAAATCAAGTAAGGACATCCATTCAAGATTCACAGCAATTAAGATCTTCTTTCAGAACTAAAACGAGTAAAGAGCATCCATTCAAAATATCTACTCTTTCACAAGATCAGATGATCCCCTCATAAAATTTCCCACAAAACTGGACCTTTTGAATGTAATTAAGTAGACTTTTATATCTTTTTAAAATATATATATATTTATTTATTCTTTAAAGTTTTGAGGGATGTCACAAGACAGGGTTTCTTCAAAGAAGCCGCTTAGAGCTCACAATGTGGTGCCCGAAGAGGCTACAACAAAATATATGAGTTTTTTAAGACTGCCATGACCATGTTCACGGAATTGAATAATTGGAAATTAATGCCATTTTTTTTTTGTGTGTCTTTCCAGGCTTACCCAGGTTTATGTCATGATCTTTATCCCAGCACTGCCTGTAAGTTTCCAGCTTTTTCTGAGGTTTTCGCGGGTGTTTGTATGTAGGTCTTTGGTTATTCGGGTTTTCTCCCGCGTAAAATTGGAAGTGTCTTGGCGACGTTTCGACGAAGTCTCATTCGTCATCTTCAGGCTGGTGTTTTCGGCTTCGTGCTCCTAGAAGCACGAAGCCTTCATTGCTCCTAGAAGCACGAAGCCTTCATTGCTCCTAGAAGCACGAAGCCTTCATTGCTCCTAGAAGCACGAAGCCGAAAACACCAGCCTGAAGATAACGAATGAGACTTCGTCGAAACGTCGCCAAGACACTTCCAATTTTACGCAGGAGAAAACTCGAATAACCAAAGACCTACACACACACATGTGTGTGTGTGTGTGTGTGTGTGTGTGTGTGTATAGTTAATATTTCGGGTTTCTTCTCGTGTAATTGTAAACATATCCTTAAAAGGGTAGTAGCGAGATTTCGATGGAATCGCATCCATCATCTTCTGGCTGATGTTCTCGGCTTGGTGCCTATGGACAAACTGTGAGATCATAACTGATGTTTTTCTATGAAACGTTCGTTCCATCGAAACGTCGCTACTACCCTTTTAAGGATATGTTTACAATTACATGGGAAGAAACCCGAAATATTAACTGTACACACATATATACCCGTGAAAACTTATACATATATATATATATATATATATATATATATATATATATATATATATATATATATATATAAATTTAATTTAATTTAATTTAATTTAATTTAATTTAATTTAATTTAATTTAATTTAATTTAATTTAATTTAATTTAATTTAATTTAATTTAATTTAATTTAATTTAATTTAATTTATTTAAATTTCTATACTGCCCTTCTCCAATATAGGACTCAGGGCGGTGAACAGCCAAAGTAAAAACAAGACATAGAAAATCTAAAAACTGTTTAAAATAATTAAATAATTTGGCCGTAATTAAAAACAATTCCAATTTAAAATAGTTTAAAAATTTGACTCAAGCCAGCCCAGCTAGTTGAAATAAATGGGTTTTCAGGGTCCGACGAAAAATCCGGAGGTCTGTTATTGTACGTAACTCTTATATAAAG
>JAKOOJ010000017.1:16478347-16525847 GCA_022577455.1 Arizona elegans
CTCACTGTCTCCTAGTGAGTGGCCCAAAGTCACCCAGCTGGCTTTCATGCCTAAGGTGGGACTAGAACTCACAGTCTCCTGGTGATTGGCCCAAAGTCACCCAGCCAGCTTTCATGCCTATAGTGGAACTAGAACTCACAGTCTCCTGGTGATTGGCCCAAAGTCACCCAGCCAGCTTTCATGCCTATAGTGGAACTAGAACTCCCAGTCTCCTGGTGATTGGCCCAAAGTCACTGGGTGACTTTGGGCTAATGACCAGGAGACTGTGAGTTCAAGTCCTGCCTAACGCATGACGGTATCTGCGTGACTTTGGGCCAATCACCAGGAGACTCCGAATTCTAGTCCTGCCTTAGGCATGAAAACAAATTGATTGACTTTGTTACAATCACCAGGAAACTGTGAGTTCTAGTCCTGCATTAGGCATGAAAGGCAAAATAGGTAATTTGGGCCAATCACCAGGAGATGGTGAGTTCTAGTCCCACCTTAGCCATTAAAGCCAGCTGGCTAAGTTTGGGCCAATCACCGGGGATGGTGAGTTCTAGTCCCATTTTAGGCATGAAAGCCAGCTGGGTGACTTTCAGCCAATCACCAGGAGGCGGTGAGTTCTAGTCCTGCCTAACGCAGGACAGTACCTGGGTGACTTTGACCCAATCACCAGGAGACTCCGAATTCTAGTCCTGCCTTAGGCATGAAAACAAGCTGGTTGACTTTGGGACAATCACCAGGAAACTGTGAGTTCTAGTCCTTCCTGCCGTAGGCATGAAAGCTATCTGGGTGACTTTGGGCCAATCACTAGGTGGCTGTGAGTTCTAGTCCTGCTTTTAAAAAAAATGGCATTTTGAATCTATCCTGTAGTCATTTTAGAGACATTCCTGTGCCAGACTCAAAATCCACCATCCTCTTGTTATGTAATCTTTGCTTCCAAACCATGAATCCTGGCTTGTTCAGGTGATTTTCCTTTTTTTTTTTCCAGGTTGGTCCACGGACTGCCTGCAGGAATGGGGTCTCTTTATGTCACTGGCGATTCCCAGCATGCTGATGATTTGCATTGAATGGTGGACTTTTGAAATTGGAAGCTTTCTGATAGGTCAGGAGTGGGCAGGGGGAGGAGCTAGGGCTGGGTGTGGGAGGGGCCAAAAGGCAGGACACGCCCTTTTCCCTAGAGGTAGTCCTCAATTTATGACCACAACCGAACCCAAAATTTAGGCTGTTAAGTGAGAAATTGCCCCATTTTTTACTACCTTTCTCGCCCCATGTTGTTAAGTGAATCACTGCAGTTCTTCAATTAGTCACATGGTTGTTAAGTGAACCTGGCTTCCCTATTGCTTGTCAGTAGGTCGCAAAAGAGGATCACATGACCCCCGGGACGCTGCGACCATCATAAATAGGAGTCACTTTGCCAAGCGTCTGAATTTTGATCGCGTGACCGCGATCGGATGTCACAACAGTCACAGATGTAAAAAATAATCATGTCACTTTTTTTCAGTGCCGTTGTAACTTCAAACGGTCACTAAATGAACTGTTGCAAGTCGAGGACTACCTGTATTTACAAGGGTTGCAGCATCCCAGGGTCATGATGTCATTTCCACTTGCGCCCTTCCCAACAAGCCCTGAGGGAAGCTAGACTCACTTAATGACCACACGGTTGTAAAAGTGAGTGCGACTCACTTAGCAACCGTCCTGCTTAGCATCAGAATTCTGGTTCCAATTGTGGTTGTACATTGAGGATTTCCTGTCATAATCCTTTCAGGAGCCTTCAGGGAAGAGATCCAAAAAGCCAAGATGGCGGCTGAGCCGCCATCTTGCCTTTGTAGATCTCTTCCCTCAGGACATCATTGAATATTTATTTTTCCCTTTTCCTGTTATTATTATTTTTTTTAATTTCAGGCCTCCTGAGTGTGCTGGATCTATCTGCACAATCTGTCATCTATGAAATCGCCACAGTAGCTTATATGGTAAGCATTTCCTGTCTGCCATATCACCACAAAAACAGGACATCTGCCATTTTGACTTTTTCGACCTTCCTTGGCAGACACCTCAAATTAGCAAACCAAAATGTAAATTTCCCTGCATTTTGTGTGCATCCTATGCTTTGCATTGGCTATAACTGATATACAGGTATAGTTGGTGTTTGACTTATGATTGTTTATTTAGAGAACCTGTGTAATTTACCAGGGTGTGGAAAAAAGGGACTTACGACCAGTCCTCACACTTACGACCATTTGCAGCATTTTCCCCACGATCACAGGATCAAAATTCAGAAGCTTGGCAACTGACTCATATTTATGACGGATACAATGTCCTGTGGGTCCCAGCCGGCTTCCAACAAGCAAAGTCAAAGGGGAAAGAGGGATTTACTTAAGGACCGTCCCAAATGGTCATAAAATCAGGTTCAACTCACTTAACGACCATGTCACTTAGCGACCGAAGTTCACAATTGTAGTCGCAAGTCAAGGACTACCTATAGTCCTCTTTAAACAACTGCCTCATTTATTGAAGGTTCACATCTACAAGCATGAAAAAAAAACAACTTTACAACCAGTCCTCACATTTATGACGTTCGCTGGTCTACAAACCAAAAGAAAGTGGAAGTCGGATCAAAAGCACAGTCTCAGTTCCGCTGAGCAATGTTTTGCTGAATGACCAATTATGGTCGCTAAACTATCTGTGCCGTCCATACAGGAAGTCCTCGCTTTACGACAAAAAAGGAACCCGAAATTTGCATTGCGAAGTAAGACAGTTGTTCAGTGAGTTTTGCCCCTTTTAACGACCTGCCTTGCCACAGCTGTTAAGCGAATCACTGCAGTTATTAAGTTAATAAAACGGTTGTTAAGTGAATCCAGCTTCCCCATCAAAAGGGGATCACGTGACCCCGGGACACTGCAGCCGTCATAAATATAGTCAGTTGCCAATCCATCTGCGTTTTGATGACATGACCATCGGGGATGCTGCAGTGGTCGTAAGTGTGAAAAAACGGTCGTAAGTCCCTTTTTCAGGGTCCTTGTAGAACGTCAAACGGTCACTAAATGAATGGTGGTAAATTGAGGACTACCTATAGGGTATTTTTTTATTATTATTATTTTAGAAAATTTATAATGTCACAACTCAAGGCAGCTTACATTTATATGATGTTTTTACATGGTATAAAAACATCATATAAAAAATAAAAATAGTAAAATATTTTAAATATTTTAAATAATAGTAAAATAATTTAAAAAAAATAACAAATTAATAAAATAATTCATTCAACGACCCTCTAAAAAGGATGCAGATGACCAGCTGTCTGCAAGGAGTATCAATCCTTCTGTCCCCCACCATCCAGTCAGAGCTGAAGAAGCTTCTTGGATGAGAAGAGAAACGTCTTCAAAAGAAAAAAACAAGAAATTCCAGTTGCCTCTTGAAAAAAGCACCATTTTGGACAAGCCATTTAATGGGCTCCATCCCACTCTGGGTATATCAAAAAAATCAACCAATCAATCCAGCTGGTTGAGGATTTTACCAAGGCAGGAACTGAACGGGCATCTCACCAGATCTCTCTCTTCCTTTTGTCCATTTTAGATTCCCTTTGGGATTGGGGCCTCCACCAGCGTCCGAGTGGGCAACGCCTTAGGAGCCGGGAAGGGGCAAGAAGCCCGCAAGTCTTCTGTAGTCGCCATATTTTGCACAGGTATCAATCTGGGGCCGATAGAAAGAAGAGAATCAGTGGTGGGATTCAAAAATGTTTACTACACGTTCTCTGAGTGTGGCTTGGTGGGTGTGGCATGGCTTGGTGGGCGTGGCAGGGGAAGGATACTGTAAAATCTCCATTCCCACCCCACTCCGGGGGACGGATACTGCGAAATCCCCATTTCTTCCCGATCAGCTGGGACTCGGGAGGCAGAGAATAGATGGGGGCGGGGCCAATCAGAGGTTTTACTACCGGTTCTCCAAACTATTCAAAATTTCCGCTACCGGTTCTCCTGAACTGGTCAGAACCTGCTGAAACCCATCTCTGAAGAGAATCCATGGGAAACATAAACCAGCCGTCAGACTTCGATGCTATCTCAAAATAAATGAATTTCCAAACTGCCAATCTTTAAGGAAATCTTTTCTTTAATTGAGCACAGCCACCGGATCATGACTCGATGCGGACAAGACTGACCTTTTGCCCCCCAATCCCTCCCTTTCCGATCCCCAATTCTCTGCTTCTCATTGGCTATCTTCCAAGTCATTCTCCAGACTTCTTGTCACGTCATTTCCCAGGAATGTCTCCCTCCTCCTCATTTCCACAACAACCCGACTTCAAAGGGATTTAGCAGGCAAAAGTTCAGAAATTATCTCTCTCCTCTCTATGCCAGCGCTGAGGCGCTGATACCAGCGTTTCAGAATTCATGTGCATGCCAGAAACAGGAAGAGTAGACACCTGGTGCGCACGCATGTGCCAGGAATATGATCTTCGATTTCCATCACTCACATGCTCCTCACGCACACATGCGCACAAGAAACTGGAAGACCAGGTGGCCGGTGTGCCTGTGTGCACCGTAAACCGGAAAATCATCTTTTCGGTGACCAACTGGCCGGCATGCCGGAACCTGGAAGGGCAAGGAACGATGGCTCGTGTGCCCGAAGAGGTGCCACTTTTTCCACACGTGCCATAGATTCACCATCACAGACCTATTGTCAGGTTTTCAGGCCGTCTTCAAATAAATTGCGTCTCAAACAAAGTCTTTTTTGAAACAAGCTTCCATTTTATTTAGCGCGGCAACATGGAGTCAGTGTACTGACTCCATGCAGCCAGCACTGCCGTGCTGCCCCAAAATCCCTCCTCTTCCTTCCCCCACACCTCTGCATTCATTGGCCATCTTCCCAATCATTCACCCCTAATCTACTGCTCCAGCTCAAAGGAATTTCCCCCCTCCCATCCATCTCCTAGGGGACATTATCTCCAGCTAAAATAAGTAGGTGAAAGGCAACTGTCCCGTTGCAGACACTTGCGTTCTCCTTCTCATGTCAGCACTAGGATAAATGCATCTTGACGTGCTGATATCTACACCATTTCAGATATCATATCAGAGTCATATCGGTGGGCACATGAGCGTTGCCCTAGCTCAGCTCCGGTGGGAGGGCCTCCACAGGCCTGTTTTTCACTCTCCCCAGGCTCCGGAGGCTTTCTAGGAGCCTGGGGAGGGTGAAAATGGCCTTCCCCACTTCCCCAGAGGCCGGAAATAGCCTGTTTGCCAACTTCCGGTGGGACCGGAAGGCCTGTTTTTTGCTCTCTCCAGGCTCCGGAGACTTTCTAGGCTCCAAAGGCTTTCCCCATCCCCCACCCCGGAGGCCGGAAACTAGGGGGAGAGCCTTCTCTGTGGGGGCACCTACTATCTGGAATGAGCTCCCCCCGGAGATACGGAGGATCCCGGATCTGCGCTCCTTCCGCTGTGCTGTGAAGACCTTTTTATTCCATCAAGCGGGCTTGGCCTAATCTCTTCCCTTTTTAAATATTTAAATTTTAATCTGTTTTTAAATTATCGGGGTGTTTTAATTTGTCTGGGCCAAATAATTTAATTTGATTTTATTGGGTTTTTTAAATTTTGTGTATCTATGTATTTTATTGTTGGCTGTTCACCGCCCTGAGTCCTTCGGGAGTAGGGCGGTATACAAATCAAATAAAACTGAAACTGAAAACTGAAACTTCCGGTCCCACCCCCAAGAAAGCCTCTGGAGCCTGGGGAGGGCGAAAAAGGGACCTACTGGGCCCACCGTGGCAAAAGCCGGGGGAGCACGGGGGAGTTGCATTCGCATAAGTGACTGTCTAGACTGGGCAAACCCAAATCCTGCAACTGTTCTTCGTACGTTTTAGTCTCCAGACTTCTTAGTTGCTCTTCTTTGCAATTTCTCAACCTTGGTGACTTTAAGATGAGCAGAAATTGTATATACAGGAAATCCTCGACTTACAACCATTTGTTCAGTGACGGAAGATACAACGGCACTGAAAAACGGGACTGAAGACTGTTGTTTTGCACTTATGACCGTTGCAGCACCCCTGTGGGCCACGTGATCCAAATTCAGATGCTTGGCAACTGACTCATATTTATGACGGTCGCAGCGTCCCGGGGTCATTTAGCGACCTTCTGGCAAAGAAAGTCAATGGGGAAGCCAGATTCACTTCACAACCGTGTTACTAACGTGTTAACACATGTTAACCGTGTTAACCGGACAACTGAAGTGATTCACTTAACAACCATGGCAAAAAAAAGATCGGAAAATGGGGCAAACCTCCCTGAAGAACTATCTCGCTTAGCGACAGAAATTTTAGGCTTAACTGTGGTCGTAAATTGAGGACTACCTATATCCATCATATGATACACTTTTTGGGGATATATATATATATATATGTATGTATGTCTATATCTTTATATATCTTAATAGGTATATATGTGTATGTATATATATATATATATATATATATATGTATATGTATATATATATATGTATATGTATATATATATATGTATATGTATATATATATATATATATATATATATATATATATATATATATATGTATATATATATATGTATATGTATATATATATATATGAGGTGGGTTTCAGCAGGTTCTAACCTGTTCTGGAGAACCAGTAGCGGAAATTTTGAGTAGTTTGGTAGTAGTTCTAACTATCGTAGAACCAGTAGTAAAAATTCTGACTGGCCCCGCCCCCATCTATTCTCTGCCTCCCAAGTCCCAGCTGATCTGGAAGAAATGGGGATTTTGCAATATCCTTACCCTGGATTGGGGACGTAATATGGATTTTACAGTATCCTTCCCCTGGAATAGGTTGGGATTGGAGATTTTGCAGTATCCTTCCCCTGGATTGGGGACGTAATGGAGATTTTACAGTATCCTTCCCCTGGAGTAGGGTGGGAATGGAGATTTTACAGTATCCTTCCCCTGCCACGCCCACCAAGCTATACCCACCAAGCTATGCCACGCCCACCAAGCCACTACCCCCAGAATCGGTAGTAAAAAGGGCAGAAATGTCCAGGATGGTCAAAGAAGTCAAGATGGCGTCCAACATCTAAAACCCAACACTATATATACAGGCATTTAACATGAAGAAATGATGGAGCTTCAGTCCCATCATCGTTGATACCATCTTGACTTTTGTAGACCTTTCTGAGTAGGGAGCATAATATAACACAGCGGTAGGCCTCTATGGAGCCTTTACGACCTGTGGACTTCAACTCCCAGAATTCCCGAGAGAGTCAACCATGTTGGCTGTCTCAGGAATTCTGGGAGTTGAAGTCCACAGGTCGTAAAGGGGCCATAGAGGCCCATCCTGGTATAATATTTGATCTTGCTGTAATATTTCTTAGTATCTCTCTTTCTAATGCTCTGGGTAGCATGATCGGCAGCATGTAGCATGTAGCATGTAGTTTCTTCCCCAAACCCCCAAAACTTTAACCTTAAACTGTCTACTGTCTACTGTTGACTTCACCCCCAAAAAAATAAAAAATAAATTAAAATTTAATTGGGTGAATTTTATGGGTAAGGGGTTTTAAATTGGAGAAGCCTAAGATAATTTAATTTTGTTTTAATGTATTTTAATATTTGTATTGTGTGTTTTTAATTCTGGCTGTTCACCGCCCCGAGTCCTTCGGGAGAGGGGGCGGTATAAAAATTTAATAAATAAATAAATAAATAAATAAAATTCCTAAGAGGTCTGTAAGGGGCGTGCATAAGCACCGGCGTGCCTACTGTCCAGGGGTGAAATCTAAAATTTGTTATTACCGATTCTGTGGGCGTGGCTTGGTGGTGGCGGAGGGTAATGTGACTGGGTGGGCGTGGCCAACTTTTTTTTTTTTTTTAAACTTTTAAAAGCATTTTTTCTACCACCTTAAGAGGTTGCAGAAAAAAAATGCTTTTAGAAGCCTCTGACGATCAGGCAACTCAGCTGGGATCGTCAGATGCTTTTAAAGGCATTTTTTTTCCTACAACCTCTTCAGCCGAAGAGGTTGTTAAAAAATGCTTTTAAAAGGCTCTGACGATCAGGCAACTCAGCTGGGATTGCCAGAGGCTTTTAAAGGCATTTTTTTTTCAGGAAAAAAATGCTTTTAAAAGCTTCTGACGATCCCAGATGAGCAGCGCGATCATCAGAGCCTTTTTTTTTTTTTACTTTTAAAAGTAAAAAAACCGGCCGAAGAGGTTGTAGAAAAAATGCTTTTAAAAGAAAAAAACCCCAACAACCTCTGATGATCGCGTGGCTCAGCTGGGTATGGGGGGGGAGCGCAGGGATTTTTACTACCGGTTCTCTGAACCACCCACCATCATCGCTATCGGGTCGGGCGATCCGGTCCAAACCAGGAGCATTTCACCCCTGTTACAGTCCCTGTCCTAATATTCCTTTTTTACTTACTCTTTTCATGTATTCCAATTATGTTTGTACTTTTACCTGTTATCTTATAGATGCTTGACAAATAAACTTATGATTATGATATGAATTGAATAAATAAATAAAATTTATCTCGGATTGCTTCAATTCTTTTCTCCCTGTTTTTTTCCTCCAGTGGGATTCGTCCTTCTGATGTGTGTTGTGTTGATAGCCTCAAAAGATGTCTTGGCGTACATTTTCACCAGTGAAAAGTAAGTGTGACAATCTGGAGTGAACCCCTCAGGCCCTGAGGGTATCTTGTATATACAGGTTGTCCTCGACTTACCACTATTTGTTTAGTGACCGTTCGAATTTACAATGGCAACGAAAAAGCTGATTTATTTACAGCATACAGGTGTAAATTCAGGGGGGGTTACCTAATCATATGTCACGGGAGGGGGGGGTTGATGTAACTTCAAATGGTTGCTACGTAACCCGTTGTAAGTCGAGGACTAACTGTTCCATTATTGACTTATCCTTGACTTACGATCATACTGGAGCCCAAAATTTCTGTTGGTAAGCGAGACAGTTAAGTGAGGTTTTCCCCCCTGTTTTACCACCTTTCTCGCCCCAGTTGTTAAGTGATTCACTGCAGTTGTTCAGTTGGTCACACAGTTGTTAAGTGAATCCGACTTCCTCATGCTTCTTGGAAGGTCGCAAAAGGGGATCACATGACCCCTCCCCCCCCCAGGACACTGCATACCGTCATAAATACGAACCAGTTGCCAACGGTCTGAATTTTGATTATGTGACTGCGGGGATGCTGCAACAGCTGTCATAAGTATGAAACATAGTCATAAGTCCCTTTTTAAAGTGCTGTTGTAACTTTGAATGGTCACTAAATGAACTGTTGTAAGATATAGATAGATAGATATAATATAGTTAGATAAATGAGAGATAAATGAGAGATAGAAAGATAGATAGGTAAATAGATATAGATAGATATAGATATAGATATAGATATAGATATAGATATAGATATAGATATAGATATAGATATAGATATAGATATAGATATAGATATAGATATAGATATAGATATAGATATAGATATGGATATAGATATAAACAAAGAAGCAGACCTTCTGCGAGCTCCGGAACTAAAATAATTAAAATTTTATTCTACTAAACTTTTGTCAACCATCTGCTGACATCGTCAGAGTATTAAACTACCATTTTAGGCAGAGATCTCTGTAATAGTAGTTTAATACTCTGACGATGTCAGCAGATGGCTGACGAAAGCTTAGTAGAATAAAATTTTAATTATTTTAGTTCCGGAGTTCGCAGAATGTCTGCTTCTTCCTTTACAAATATACTTGGAATCCGTATTTTTAGAATAGTTTGTAATATATATATATATGTGTGTGTGTGTGTGTGTGGCTTAGAGTAGGGCAACAAAATCAGGCGTATCCAGTCTTTGCAACTTTAAGATCTGTGGACTTCAATTCCCAGAATTCTAGGCGTTAGATACAAATTAACAGAGTTGGAAGGGACCTTATAGGTCATCTAGTCCAACCCCCTGGCCCTACACCAATTCTGACAGATGGCAGTCTAGTCTCTTATTGAAAAATTCCAGTGATGAAATCCACAGGTCTTAAAGTTGCCAAGATTGGACACCCCTGACTTAGAGGAGGTCGGTGCTGATGATGGTTTTTATCTATTTTGTCCAAAACAGAGAAGTGGTTGATCTTGTGGCGTATGTGATGCCCGTCTACATAGCCTTCCACCTGTTTGAAGCCCTTTGTGTGAGTCCTTTTCTTTCTCACTTCTTTCCACTGGCCTGAATAGGGTTAAATTTAAGGTTCAGCTCTGGCAACCTCAAATGTTTTAGGATTATGGCGGGCACCTGTGGTTTGTTTAGTAAACCACCCAGGACCAAACCATGCCTTAATGGGGTACGGAAAGGCAGTCTGGTGTGGGGTGGAATGGGTGGACTTCAACTCCCAGAATCCCCCAGCCAGCATGCTTTAAGAGGGGTGAACTTCCACTCCCAGAATCCCCCAGCCAGCATGCTTTAAGAGGGGTGGACTTCCATTCCCAGAATCCCCCAGCCAGCATGCTTTAAGAGGGGTGAACTTCCACTCCCAGAATCCCCCAGCCAGCATGCTTTAAGAGGGGTGAACTTCCACTCCCAGAATCCCTCAGCCAGCATGCTTTAAGAGGGGTGAACTTCCACTCCCAGAATCCCCCAGCCAGCATGTTTTACGATGGGTGAACTTCCACTCCCAGAATCCCCCAGCCAGCATGCTTTAAGAGGGGTGGACTTCCATTCCCAGAATCCCCCAGCCAGCATGCTTTAAGAGGGGTGAACTTCCACTCCCAGAATCCCTCAGCCAGCATGCTTTAAGAGGGGTGAACTTCCACTCCCAGAATCCCCCAGCCAGCATGCTTTAAGAGGGGTGAACTTCCACTCCCAGAATCCCCCAGCCAGCATGTTTTACGATGGGTGGACTTCCATTCCCAGAATTCCCCAGCCAGCATGCTTTAAGAGGGGTGGACTTCCATTCCCAGAATTCCCCAGCCAGCATGCTTTAAGAGGGGTGGACTTCCACTCCCAGAATTCCCCAGCCAGCATGCTTTAAGAGGGGTGAACTTCCACTCCCAGAATCCCCCAGCCAGCATGCTTTAAGAGGGGTGAACTTCCACTCCCAGAATCCCCCAGCCAGCATGTTTTACGATGGGTGGACTTCCATTCCCAGAATTCCCCAGCCAGCATGCTTTAAGAGGGGTGGACTTCCATTCCCAGAATTCCCCAGCCAGCATGCTTTAAGAGGGGTGGACTTCCATTCCCAGAATTCCCCAGCCAGCATGCTTTAGGATGGGTGGACTTCCCCTCCCAGAATCCCCCAGACAGCCTGCTTTAAGAGGGGTGGACTTCCCCTCCCAGAATCCCCCAGCCAGCCTGCTTTAAGAGGGGTGGACTTCCGCTCCCAGAATCCCCCAGCCAGCATCCTTTAAGAGGGGTGGACTTCCGCTCCCAGAATCCCCCAGCCAGCATCCTTTAAGAGGGGTGGACTTCCACTCCCAGAATCCCCCAGCCAGCATCCTTTAAGAGGGGTGGACTTCCGCTCCCAGAATCCCCCAGACAGCATCCTTTAAGATGGGTGGACTTCCACTCCCAGAATCCCCCAGACAGCATGCTTTAAGAGGGGTGGACTTCCCCTCCCAGAATCCCCCAGACAGCATGCTTTAGGACGGGTGGACTTCCCCTCCCAGAATCCCCCAGACAGCATGCTTTAAGAGGGGTGGACTTCCGCTCCCAGAATCCCCCCGACAGCATGCTTTAAGAGGGGTGGACTTCTGCTCCCAGAATTCCTCAATCAGCACAGTGGGAATTCTGGGAGTTGAAGTCCACACACCTTCAATTTGCAGAGGTTCACAAGGCCTCTTGTAACCCATCCTTCTTTTCGTCTCTTGCAGGCTACAACCGCCGGGGTGCTGCGTGGCACCGGAAGGCAGAAACTAGGCGCCATTTTCAACATGCTGGGCTACTATGCTGTAGGCCTGCCCTTGGGGGTCGTGCTCCTTTTCGTAGCCAAAATTGGCATGATAGGTACTGGCATTGAGCAGAGAGTGGCATGGCGACAAGTAATCCTCGAGTTACGACCATAATTGAGCCCTACAGTTAGGGTTGCGAGTTGTGACGGTCATAAATCAGGCCGATTTGATTTTACCATCTTTTTCACAGTGGCTGTTAAGCAAAGTCACTGTTTGCGAAGGGGAGCGAACGGAAATAAATGCTGGTTTTGAGGGGAAAATGTCACAAATCATTGGTCAGGTGATCATGGGACTCTTCAAAAGTCGACCAGTTGCCCAAAATATGGAAATGTGACCGGGGGGGGGGAGGGGGACGGACGGACGGATGGACGACATACATGACAACATCACAACTTCAAAACCAGGATGCAAGTCGTCCCAAAGGTGTTTTTTTCAGGAGGCAACTGCAAATTCTTTGTTCTTCTTTGAGAATGTTTCACTTCTTTTCTTTTCTTTTCTTTTTTTTTATTTGATTTATATGCCGCCCTTCTCCGGAGACTCAGGGCGGCTTACAATGCGCTAAGCAATAGCCTTCATACTTTTGTATATTTTATACAAAGTCAGCTTATTGCCCCCACAATCTGGGTCCTCATTTAACCTACCTTAGAAAGGATGGAAGGCTGAGTCAACCTTGAGCCTGGTGAGATTCGAACTCGCAGTAATTGCAGGCAGCAGATGTTAATAACAGTGTGCTTTAGTCCACTGTGCTACAGGCTCTTTACATCTTCTCATCCAAGAAGCTTCTTCCGTTCTAACGGGATGGTGGGGAATGGAAGGATTGGGACTCCCTGCAGACAGCTGGTCATTTGCATCCTTTTTAGAGGGTCGTTGAGGCCACTTCGGAGGTTGATCTGTGTCCTCAGGGTCACCTGAGTAGTGTAAATGGGTGTGGAGCCTTCTACAACACAGTCCTTTCAGCAGTTCCAGAGGTTTGTCTGTGACCCTGAGGACACAGAGAAACCTCCAAGTGGCCTCAAGGACTCTCTAAAACCGTGATGGCGAACCTATGGCACGGGTGCCACAGGTGGCACACGGAGCCACATCTGTGGGCACGCGAGTGTTGCCTTACCTCAGTCCAGCACGCATGTGTGTGCGCTGGCCAGCTGATTTTCGGGCCTTCGTGGCCCACCGGAAGTCGGGAAATGGGCTGTTTCTGGGCTTCCGGATGGCCTCCGGAGGAATGGGGAAGGTTGTTTTAGCCCTCCCCAGGCTCCGGTCCCTGGGGACGGCAAAAAAATGGGCCTACCGGGCCCACCGGAAGTCAGGAAATGGGCTGTTTCTGGGCTTCCAGAGGGTCTCCGGGGGAATGGGGAAGGCTGTTTTAGCCCTCCCCAGGCTCCAGTCCCTGGGGACGGCAAAAAAATGGGCCTACCGGGCCCACCGGAAGTCGGGAAATGGGCTGTTTCTGGGCTTCTGGAGGGCCTCCGGAGGAATGGGGAAGGTTGTTTTAGCCCTCCCCAGGCTCCGGTCCCTGGGGACGGCAAAAAAATGGGCCTACCGGGCCCACCGGAAGTCAGGAAATGGGCTGTTTCTGGGCTTCCAGAGGGTCTCCGGGGGAATGGGGAAGGCTGTTTTAGCCCTCCCCAGGCTCCGGTCCCTGGGGACGGCAAAAAAATGGGCCTACCGGACCCACCGGAAGTTGGGAAATGGGCTGTTTCTGGGCTTCTGGAGGGCCTCCGGGGGAATGGGGAAGGCTGTTTTAGCCCTCCCCAGGCTCCGGTCCCTGGGGACGGCAAAAAAATGGGCCTACCGGGCCCACCGGAAGTTGGGAAATGGGCTGTTTCTGGGCTTCTGGAGGGCCTCCGGGGGAATGGGGAAGGCTGTTTTAGCCCTCCCCAGGCTCCGGTCCCTGGGGACGGCAAAAAAATGGGCCTACCGGGCCCACCGGAAGTTGGGAAATGGGCTGTTTCTGGGCTTCTGGAGGGCCTCCGGGGGAATGGGGAAGGCTGTTTTAGCCCTCCCCAGGCTCCGGTCCCTGGGGACGGCAAAAAAAATGGGCCTACCGGGCCCACGGTGCCATCGCGTGCCAAAAGCAGGGGGGAGAGTAGAGGGGGGTCACATGCTCATGCGTGGGGGGACGGGGCGCATTGAATTATGGGTGTGGGCACGTGCGCGCACAATCCCCCCTCCACTACCCCCGCTTTTGGCACACGACGGCAAAAAGGTTAGCCATCCCTGCTCTAAAAGGATGGAAATGACCAGCTATCTGCAAGGAACATAAATCCTTCCGTTCCCCACCAGAGCGGAAGAAGCTTCTTGGATGAGAAGCGAAACGTCTTCAGAATGCAAGGCCATTCTTCATTTCCACTTAGCGACTTTGAACGAGCGCCAAGCAATCAGTCGTAAGTCAAGGACTACCTATATGTAACTAATACAGTGGTACCTGGCTACTCAACTGCTTTGAAACTCAACAAGCGCATTTTGATGCCAAATTTTTGTCCTGGTATTCATTGTTTGGTACTCAACACCAACGACATTATCAGTGTCGGTGTGAGCCACCACAGGTAGTCCTCGACTTACAACCGCAATGGAGCCCAGAATTCCTGTTGCTAAGTGAGAAATTTGTTAAGTGAATTTTGCCCCGCTTTGCGACCTTTCTTGCCCCCATTTTTAAGTGAATCGCTGCAGTTGTTAAGTTAGTAGCACGGTTGTTAAGTGAATTGGGCTTCCCCCGTTGACTTTGCTTGTCGGAAGGTCGCAAAAGGGGATCAATCACGTGACCCCGGGATGCTGCAACCCGTCATAAATATAAGTCAGTTGCCAAGAGTCTGAATTTTGATCACCTGACCACGAGGATGTCACAAGGGGGTCACAGGTGTGAAAAATGGTCCCTAAGTCACTTTTTTTGGTGCCGTCGTCCCTTCGGTCAGTAAACAAGCGGTTGTAAGTCAAGGACGACTGCCTGTGTCCAAGATCGTGATGGTCATTAAGTGAGCTCGCCTGGGAAAGTCGCAAATGGCAATCACGTGACCTCAGGATGCTGTAAGCATCATAAACGCGAGAAGCATTTTTAAATCCGTTTTCTCAGCGCCGTTGTAAACTTCAAACGGCCGCTAAGTGAATGGTCATAAGTTGAGGACGTTGTGATTTTTCAGCTTGGTCTTTCTTCCTAGGGTTTTGGCTGGGCATGCTGATTTGCACCCTGATCCCCTGCATCTGTTCCATCACGTACATACTCCGGATGAATTGGGACCAGGTGGCTGAAGAGGTAAGAGGCATCCTTCAACCACGCTCCAACCATTAGGCAACACTCCTCCTGCATTATGATTTCCTATTTCCCTTTTTTTCTTCCCGTTCTGGTCATTCTCGCTCTTTTGCACTGCTCGTCTTACAGGGAGTCCTCTGTTTACGACCATTCATCAATCCCAGACTCATACTCACGCCGGTCATTAAGCAAGTCACCATGTCCATTTTTGTGACCGTTTTTTTTTTACACTGGTTGTTAAGTGAACGCCACGGTTGTAAAGCAAAAGCTGTGGTCATTAAGCAAACATCATGGTTTTTAAGTGAATCCATTGCCTGCAATGTCCTTTTTTTTTATTGCTGGAAACTGGATACAAACCTTGGTTTCCGGCCAAATCATGATTAACGGGAGGCTGCAAAAGGCTGTAATTGCAGGGCAGTTGCTGAGCTGCCAACATGTAATCATATGATCCCAGGGGTGGAATTTAAGCTATCAGAATTTGGAATCAGTTCTAAGCAGCCTCTAGGGAAGGTGTGTTGTAACTATAAACAGTCATTAAGTGACCAGTCGTAAAACGAGGACTACCTTTATATAGAACTTACTGTGTGATTTATTTATTTAATTTGCGTCCTTCCTTCGTTATTTTTACAAATAACTCAAGGTGATGAATATATATACATCTTCCTCCTCCTATTTCCGCACAACAGCCCTGTGAGGTGGGTTGGCTGAGGGGGGGGGGGACTGTCCCAAAGTCACCTAGCTCACTAGCTGGCTTTTATGGCTAAGCCAAAACTAGAACTCACAGTCGCCTGGTGATGGCCCCAAAGTCACCCAACCGGCTTTTAGGCCTAAAATGGGACTAGGACTCAAGTCTCGTGGTGATTGGCCCAGAGTCGCCCAACTAGCTTTTATGCCTAGGGCAATACTAGAACTCACCATCTCCTGGCAATTGGCCCAAAGTCACCCAACTGGCTTTCATACCTAAGGCTGGCTGAACTTGAATTCACCATCTTGAGGTGATGGACCATAAGTCACCCAGCTGGGTGTCATACCTAACGCAGGACTAAAACATTTATGTGAAGCCGCTGGGCGAGATCATCCGTGGTTTCGGCGTGGAGTACCATCAGTACGCTGACGACACTCAGCTGTACATCTCCACCCCGGATCACCCCAACGATGCCCTTGAAGTGATGTCCCGGTGCCTGGAGGCCGTGCGGATCTGGATGGGGAGGAACAGGCTCAAGCTCAACCCATCCAAGACCGAGTGGCTGTGGTTTCCGACATCCCGATATAGTCAGTTGGTGCCATCGCTGACTATTGGGGGCGAGTCGTTGGCCCCCACAGAGAGGGCGCGCAACTTGGGTGTCCTCCTGGACTCACGGCTGTCTTTGGAAGAGCACATGCTTTTGGCACGCAACGGCAAAAAGTTTACCGGTGGGCCCAGAAGACCCGTTTTTTCGCCCTCCCCAGGCTCCAGAGACATTCTAGGAGCCTGGGGAGGGCGAAAACGGCCTTCCCCACCCCCATGGAGGCCTTCCGGAGGCCCGTTTCCCGACTTCCGGTGGGCCCGGAAGGCCCGAAAATCAGCTGGCTGGTTCATGCATGCACACTGGAAATGAGCTAGGGCAATGCTCGCGTGCCCACATATATGGCTCCGTGTGCCAGCTGTGGCACATGTGCCATAAGTTTGCCATCACGGGCCTAGATAGAATATTAATACTGGTAGTCCTCAACTTACAATCGCAATTGAGCCCAAAATTTATGTTGCTAAGCAAGAAATTTGTTAAGTGAGTTTTGCCCCATCTCACGACCTTTCTAGCCCTAGTTGTTAAGCGAATCACGGCAATTGTTACTCACCCGGTTGTTAAGTGAATCCGGCTTCCCCATTGACTTTGCTGATCAAACGGTCGCAAAAGGGGATCGCGTGACCCCGGGACACTCCAACCGTCATAAATACGAGTCAATGGCCAAGTGTCTGAATTTTGATCACGTAAACACGGGGATGTTGCAAAGGTCATAAGTGTGAAAAATGGTCCTTAGTCACTTTTTTTCGGTGCCATTGTAACTTTAGTCATTAAATGAGTCAAGGACTACCTGTATATAGAACACTTATTTAAAATTTTTAAAGGGTTTTTAAGGGTAATGGGTTTTAATACTTCGGGAAGCCAATTGGATTTAATTCTGTTTTAAATTATTTTAAATTTTGTATTGTATGTATTTTAATTTGGCTGTGCACCGCCCTGAGTCCTTCGGGAGAAGGGCGGTATACAAATTTAATAAATAATAATAATAATAATAATTCTCATGAAGTGGCACATTTCAAAATGTTAACATACAACCGATAACTTCTTGAATTCCTCATATTACGAAATTGACTACATACTTCCATCATAAATGTGTCATACTTATATATGCTCCTTTTATATATTATATATATTATTACTGATACTCACGTACTTCATGCCTTATACCCGTGATGGTGAACCTATGGCACGCGTGTTACAGGTGGCACACGGAGCCATATCAGTGGGCACGCGAGGGTTGCCCTAGCTCAGCTCCAGCACACATGTGCACACCGGCCAGCTGATTTTCAGGCCTTCTGGCCCATCAGAAATCGGGAAACAGGCTGTTACCGGCCTCCGGAGGGCCTCCGGGGTGGGTGGGGAAAGCTGTTTTAGCCCTCCCCAGGCTCCAAGAAAGCTTCTGGGCTCAGGCCGAAAATCGGGCCTACTGGGCCCACCGTGCCATCACGTGCCTAAAGCAGGGGGAGCGCATGTGTGTGGGGGTGGGGCACATTGAATTATAGGTGTGGGCACACGCGCACGTGACCCCCCCCACCCTCCCCCCACTTTTGGCACATGACGGCAAAAAGGTTAGCCATCACTGCCGTATATGCTAAATAATGACATAAAACCTCTAACATCATCCTCATTTTCAACTGCCTAGAGCAGAGATGGTGAACCTTTCCGGCACGCAGGCGCTCGTTGGGGCCGCGCTCCGGAAAAGCTGAACTTCCGGGTTGTAGCACGCATGCACACCCGACAATCAGCTGGCCGGGGCCCATGCTCACACCAGTTTTCGGCACCTGCCGCACACGTGAAAGACAGCTGATTGTTGCACACGCATGCATGCCAGAAACCTGGAAGACAAACAGGCAAGGCCACGCGCGCCTGGGCGACATGGCTTCGCGTGCCAGTTTGGGCACGCGTGCCATAGGTTCACCATCACAGGCTTAGAATTATTGTGTGTATGTTGGGTGGAGATATATATATATATATAAATATTGTGTTTTTTATCGAGGCACCTGGTCTAGCCCAGCATGTGGGAGGGAGCATACTGCATCCCTTTTGCCTTTCAGCTCCAGTTCAGGAGCCCTCAAGCAGTCGCATTCACGACAAACCATTTTATACCAAATTGCCTAACATGCAGGCAGCTCAAGTTCGAATCCAAGTAAGGATATGGCTAGCTGATGAGAGCTAAATAGCTTGAAATAGATCTATACTAGTCTCCCTTTATTTCTTTATCAGCGAAATATTTTATATACATACATACATACATACATATATATATATATATATATATATATATATATATATATATATATATATAGGTCTTTGGTTATTCGGGTTTTCTCCTGCGTAAAATTGGAAAGTATCTTGGCGATGTTTCGACGAAGTCTCATTCGTCATCTTCAGGCTGTTTTTTTCGGCTTCGTGCTTCTAGGAGCAATGTGCACGAAGCCCAAAACACCAGCCTGAAGATGACGAATGAGACTTCGTCGAAACGTCGCCAAGATACTTTCCAATTTTACGCGGGAGAAAACCCGAATAACCAAAGACCTACATACAAACACCCGCAAAAACCTCAGAAAATATATATATATATATATATATATATATATATATATATATATATATATATATATATATATATATATATATATATATATATATATTTGTTTGTTTATGTAAGTTTTCAAGGGTATGTATGTGTGTATAGTTAATATTTCGGTTAATATTTCAAATCTGGTTTGAAATAGCAACGGCAGTTACTGCAAAAGACTGCTGACATAAGCCTGATGATGGCAGATGGGATTCTGTTGAAACGTCGCTTCTACCCTTTTAGGGATATATCCACAATTACACAGGAAGAAACCCGAAATATTAACTACACACACACACACACACACACACACACACATATCTTTTCTTTATATATTTATATCTTTCTATATATTAATATATATATTAATAAATATATTTAATAAAATCTCTACTGTCCGGCTCTTCCCTTTAGGCCCAGCGCCGTGCCAAACTGTCGCAGAAGCCAGTGGAGGATTTGAACTCGGCTCCCATCCCGGGCAAAGCAGTTTCCTCTTCCGATATAGAATGCAAAGCAGGGTTTGGAGGTGAGCGAAGGAGCAAGAACCTTGTAGCCGTGCCGGGACAGGCTTTGCCGATACAGGCAGTCCTTGACTTACAACCATTCGTTTAGTGTCAGAATTAAGAAGTAATTAAGAATTAGGTTTGCGTTTAAAACCAAACAGACGGGCTCTAATTGGATTAGGGCCTCAAAAAAAATGATTCATTTTAAGATAGAGGGAATTGTGGTCATAAGTCGATTACTGTCTGGAGCTGAGTTCGAGTCCCGCTTGTCCTTTTCTGTTCCAGGACACACGGATGCCCAGAATGGCATTGTGCTTCTGAGCTTCACCGTCATAAATGGCCCAACCTTGCCGGACAAAAAGGCAGTCAGTGTCCCCAGGACGGGCCGAGTTCTGACGACCAAGCAACTGATCGTGAGACGGGGACTTGCGGTGGCCGGCGCCGTGGGAATTCTAGCTGTGGGAATATTGATACGGATATTCACGGTGGACAATTAGAGGCTGGGGAAGAGACTAGAATGGACTCCCTTGAACCCAAGGCAAAGAAACGAGAGCGAGATGCTCAGGAACCTGTTTCATCCAGCAGAGGGCGCCAGTGGGAGTCATACCCAGAGCTTCCACCAGGGGGCGCCCATCTCAGCCAAACATTGTGGGATGTTGGCCATCTTGCTCATTCTCGCAAAGCCAAGCTGACCGAATCCGGCGTCTCAACATGCAAAAGACTGATTTTTGGGGTTCAGAAAGTTTATTTCTACCACGCGGCCACCTGTTGTAGATAACCTGACGTACTCCATGTAATATTTCCCGATAAAAATCTTTTAATAGTAATTTTTTACATTGTTTTTTAAATGTATGCCTTTAAAGGAAACAAGAAAAGCAGGTTAGAAAAAGTTAGCAAACAAATGTGGACCCCAGGGAGGTCAAAAAAATCAAGAGGGAGCCCCAGCCATGTCATACCAGTAGAAATTTCATCCTTGTTTACGTGGGATGGAACTTCGACAACAAGGTTGGGGGGGGCGCCATTTTAACTTTTTTTGACTGCCCCGCAGATACCAGTGGCCATTTTTGGGGGGGAGATGCCCTTTAATTTAAAGAGATGAACCCATGCAGCAGGTTGGGTAATTAATTTAGGATTTATTTGGCTTGTGCCAAATAGCTGTGGTTTCGTCCAAAAAAGCTCTGAGGATGTTATCTAGGACCTCAAGAATGCTCCTTATACACTGAACATAATCTAACCAGGATTAGGCCAGCTTTCAGGTTTTATCTCTCAAGCTTCCAGCATTGGGAAAATTTTCTCTTCTTGTCCATCAAACGTAAATTCATGTGTTCGTTTGAACCGTCCAGCCGCTTACTATTGTAGGGGGAAAAAATCCGGTCCGGTTCTAAACCGAGAAGAAAAATGCTGGAAATAAAATTGAGGCCGATTGGAAAGGATGATTCCATTTATTGGACTCAGAAGCACAGAATGCAGTTCTGGGACAGCTGACAAATTAACTTGATGAGTGCAAGGATTTTTCTACGGTTTCTGAAATGCTGCAGGGGATTGCGCAATGTAGTGAGATTGGTGTGTTTTTGCTATTCTAATGGTGGTAGGTTAATCCTATTATATCCTAAAGAGCCTGTCCTGTTCTTAGAATTTGGGTGAGAGGGATGTAAATTCTTAATCTTATCATTTGGAGCAGAAGGTGTTTTGTGTGTGAATAGGCTGGCCTGGATTTCTTAATTGGCACAAAATATCCATCTCTAGACTTCAGGCATCTGCTGGAGGCTGTTGGGGCTGCTTTCTGCCTTTAAGTACATGTTTCTCCATTTCTCCTTTTGGGAAATATAATAGTTGACCTCTTTTTTTTTTTAATTTGATTTATATGCTGCCCTTCTCCGGAGACTCAGGGCGGCTTACAATGCGCTAAGCAATAGCCTTCATACTTTTGTATATTTATACAAAGTCAGCTTATTGCCCCCACAAACTGGGTCCTCAATTTACTCACCTTAGAAAGGATGGAAGGCTGAGTCAACCTTGAGCCTGGCGAGATTCGAACCTGCAGTAATTGCAGGCAGCTGGTGTTAATAACAGGGTGCTTTAGGCCACTGTACTACCAAGGTTCTTTTAATATTCCCCAAAGTATTTCAATCTTTAGGAGGGTGCGCGATGACTTCTTACACTATTAATCCTAGTTTGTTTGATGTCTGCTGGTTTCAAACCTAGGGTGGTTGAAGAACCAATGGCCGAGGGATGCGTAGGGCACGCTCAGGATAATGGGATGCGGAACTGATCTTGGGAGATAGGAAGAAGAGTTTGCAATTGAGGCAACCGTCAGAAAGAGGTTGCTAAACCCATAGCAGCAATAAGGACAGTGGGGGAAAACATCTTTGCAGAGACCTTCCCTAGTTTTTTGAGCTGTAAATACGAGGTGGTGGTGAGGGAGATTTACTTTCAAGAACTGCGGAGCTCCTGTACTTATTCCGGCTGGGGATGGCTGGAATTGTAGTACAACCAGATTGCACCTCTGATGAATTGCATACAGGTCTAACACATCACTCTCAAACCTCTGGACGTTTCCTTGGGTAACAGTTCTCAGGCTTGGCAGCTGGACGATGGGTGGACTTCCACTCCCAGAATCCCCCAGCCAGCATGCTTTAAAATGGATGGACTTCAACTCCCAGAATTCCTCAGCCAGCCAAGTTGGTTGGGGAATTCTGAGAGTGGAAGTCCACCCATCGTCCAGCTGTCAAGTTTGAGAAACACTATGCATAGATCAGAAATATTTCTGTGGAAGACAAAATTCAGTGGCCCTCAGAGCTTTTAAAAAAGCACTTTAAAAATAAACAAACAATTTGGGGTTCAAATGCATTTTGTTCCCTGCCATAACACGGCTGTAAAATGCAAAAGTTTTAATTGCTCCTTTCAAAGAAAAGAAAAGGAAAAAAAATCAACAGAAGCTGACATTTCCCCAAAAAGCAACGAAAACTTCATTTTTTTTTTCCACCTGACAACAGAACAAGCTTGCTTTAAAAAAAGACTCTGTAAGAAAAATATCTTTGGGGCCTTTTCCTAAATCCTCTAACTTAAATCATTTTTTCTTGAAACTTGTGTTTTTATTTTTTTTGGTGCAAACTGTCTTTCCCGGAGAGAAGAAATATAAGAATATATATAAGATATATTCTCACCCGAGAAATCAACCTTTGGTGCTTCCCCTATTTTGAGTTTAATGATTAAGAAGAAATTGCATTAACTCTTGTAAGTAAGTGTTAGAAAAAGATACCCCACCCGACACATACACACATGTGCAAACACACAAACACTGCCTGGAACAGCTCTTTTTAACACCACGTTGTGCGATAGCCTCTGCGGAATTGCGTTCTCAGAAAAGTACCACCTGCGAAAAGGAAAAAAAATAATATTAAATTTTTGCATTGGGGAAAAAAAAAAGAGATACAGGTAGTTCTCGACCAATGATTGCAATTGGGACCAGAATTTCTGTGGCTAAGCAGGGCAGTTGTTAAGTGAATCACCAATTATTGTTGTTTTTGCCATTTTTGTTAAGCAAAAATTATTATTATTATTATTATTATTCAAATTTCTATACCGCCCTTCTCCTTTCGGACTCAGGGCGGTAAACAGCCAAGATAAAAACATCTATACAAACATCAGTTAAAAAATAAAGTTAAAATAATTTATAAATTTGGCCCATAATTTAAAACTTGTCAATTAAAATCAATATTAAAATATTAAAACTAACCCTAAAATCAAGACAGACCGGCTAACTGAAAAAAATAAGTTTTTATGGCCCGACGAAAAATCCGAAGATCGGAGATCACTCGTATCTCTGGGGGTAGATTGTTCCATAGGGTAGGTGCCACCACAGAGAAGGCTCTCCTCCTGGGGGTCGTCAGCCGGCACTGTCTGGCCGACGGCACCCTGAGGAGGCCCTCTCTGTGGGAGCGAACGGCCGGTGGGAGGCTATTGGTGGCAGAAGGCGGTCCCGTAAGTACCCTGGCCCTAAGCCATGGAGCGCTTTAAAGGTGATCACCAACACCTTGAAGCGCACCCGGAAGTCCACCGGAAGCCAATGCAGCTCGCGCAGGAGAGGAGTCACATGGGAGCGCCCCGTCGCTCCCATAATCCCCTGCGCAGCCGCATTCTGCACCAGTTGGAGCCTTCGGGTGTACCCCAAGGGGAGCCCCATGTAGAGAGCGTTACAATAGTCCAGACGAGAAGTGACGAGTGCTTGAGTGACCGTGCGTAGGGAGTCCCGGTCCAGAAAGGGGCGCAACTGGCGTATCAGGCGAACCTGACAAAAAGGCCCCCTGGCCACGGCTGTCATATGCCCTTCTAAAGACAGCCGTGCATCCAGGAGGACACCCAAGTTGCGGGCCCTCTCCGTGGGGGCCAATGATTCGCCCCCAATAACCAGTGATGGCGTCAACTGGCTATACCGGGACGCCGGCAGCCACAGCCACTCGGTCTTGGAAGGGTTGAGTCGAAGCCTGTTTCTCCCCATCCAGACCCGCACGGCCTCCAGGCACTGGGACAACACTTCCAAGGCATCATTGGGATGGTCTGGGGTCCATCACTGTAGTTGTTAAGTGAATCACATAGTTGTTAAGTGAATTTGACTCCCCCCCCGTTGACTTGGCTTGTCGGAAGCTCGCGGGGAAGGTTGCAAATGGAAATCACATGGGATGCCGCAACCGTCCTACATACATGCCAATTTTTTTAAATTTGGTCATAAGTGTGAGGACTGGTCATAAATCACTTTTTCTCAATGCCATCGTAACTTTGAATGGTTCTTAAATGAATGGACATAAGTCGAGAAATAGCTGCAAGTGGTGTGGCTTGAAAGAAACTTTTAGTGAGGTCAGATAAAATGGGTCTAATACATTAGGGCCGTGATGATGAACCTATGGCACCCGGAGCCATATCAGTGGGCACACAAGCTCAGTTCCGGCGCCTATGTACGCACCGGCCAGCTGATTTTTGGGCCTTCTGGGCCCCCTGGAAGTCGACAAACAGGCCGTTTCCGGCCTCCAGAGGGCCTCCAGGGGGGTGGGGAAGACCGTTTTTTGCCCTCCCCAGGCTCCTAGAAGGGCTCTGGAGCCTGGGGAGGGCGAAAAATAGGCCGACTGGGCCCATCATGCCATTGCATGCCAAAAGTGGGGGAAGCGTGTGGGGGGTCACGCGCACATGCGCGGGGCAGGGCGCATAGAATTATGGGTGTGGGCACACACACGCATGACACCCCCCCCCGTGCTCACCCTGCTTTTGGCACGCGATGGCAAAAAGGTTAGCCATCACTGCATTAGGGCAATCTCAAAATGGCCTGAATACAGGTAGCAGTCCTCAACTTACCACAGTTCATTTAGTGACCGTTCAAAGTTACAATGTGTGACGTAGGACCCTTTTTCACACTTACGGCCATTGCAGCATCCCCAGGGTCAGACCCTTGGCAACCAACTCGTATTTATGACGGTTGCAGTATCCTGGAGGTCTGTGATGCCCTTTTGTGACCTTCTTGCAACAGTTCATTTAATGACCATTCAAAGTTACTGCAACGGCACTGTATAAAAGCGACTTAGGACCGATTTTCACACTTACAACAACTCCCGCATCCCCGTTGGTCACGTGATGAAAATTTCAGGCGCTTGGAAACTGACTCGTATTTATGACGGTCCCAGAGTCCCCTTTTGCGACCTTCTGAAAAGCAAAATCAACAAGCCAGATTCACTTAACAACCGTGTTGCTAACTTAACAACCGCAGGTGTGGCAAGACGGGTTGTAAAACCCCTTTAACTGTCTCGCTTAACAACAGAAACGTTGGGGGTCAATTGTGGTCGTAAATTGAGGGTTACCTGGCTGTACCCTAATCTAATGGTGCAAAATCATCCTCTTTTAGAAGGAAACTGATCAAGAAACTGAGGTAAAATTTACTCTGTGCTTATTCACACTGTTTTCTTCTACAGCTAATCTCAACTTGCAACATTTAGTGACCGCTCAAAGTTACAATGGCATTAAAAAAATGTGACTTATGGCCATTTTTCACACTTACGACCATTGCAGCCTCCCCATGGTCACGTGATCAAAATTCGGACGCTTGGCAAGTGACTCGTATTTATGACGGTCACAGTGTCCTGGGGTGTGTGTCATGTGATCCCCTGTGGTGACCTTCTGACAAGCAAAGTCAACGGGGAAGCCAGATTCACTTAACGACCGTGTTGCTAACTTAACCACTGCAGACTCACTTAACAACGGTGGCAAGAAAGGTTGTAAAGTGGGTTGTAAAAAAAAATCACCTTACAAATGTTTCACTTAGCAACATAAACTTTGGGCTCCATTGTGGTCATAAGTGGAGGACTACCTCAATTACAAACAGGATAACAGAGAAGAAGAAAATGGATTCAGAGGGGGAGAAAACATGGGACCTCTGAAATGGGCATTATTTACCATGATTGTTGGTCACTCTATAGCAAAGATGGCTAACCTTTTTGCCATCGCGTGCCAAAAGCGGGGGTCGCGAGGGGGGGTCGCGCATGTGCGTGCCCACACCCATAATTATATGCGCCCCACCCCTGTGCATGCACGTACGACCCCCCCCACGCTCCCCCCGCATTTAGCACGTGATGGCATGGTGGGCCCGGTAGGCCCATTTTTTGGCTCTCCCCAGGCTCCAGAGCCTCTCTAGGAGCCTGGGGAAGCTGAAAATGGCCCATATGCGGCGTCCGGAGGGCCTCTGGTGGATGGAGAAGGCCGTTTTCGCCCTCCCCAGGCTCCTAGAGAGGCTCTGGAGAATGAGGAGAATAAAAAACAGGCCTACTAGTCCCACCGGAAGTTGACAAACGGGCCGTTTCTGGCCTCCTGGAGAGGCTCTGGAGTCTGGGGAGAGCAAAGAACGGGCCTCCCCCCACCCACTCCGAGGCTATCCGGAGGCAGGAAACAGGCTGTTTCCCTACTTCTGGTGGGCCCAGGCCCGAAAATCAGCTGGCGCACCGGAGCTGAGCTCGCGTGCCCTCCGATATTGCTCTGCGTGCCACCTGTATAGTTCTCGACTTGCAACCATTCATTTACTGACTGTTCAAAGTAACAAGGGCACTGAAAAAAGTGACCTGCAGCCATTTTTCACACTTAACGACCATTGCAGCATTTTCCCCATGGTCACGTGATCAAAATTCAAATGCTTGGAAACTGGCATGTACTTTTGACAGTTGCAATGTCCCGGGGGGGGACACGTGATCCCATTTTGCGACCCTTGACAAGCAAAGGCCAGGGGGAAGGCAGATTCATTTAACAACCATGTTGCTAACTGCAGTGATTCACTTAACAACCATGGCAGGAAAGGTCATAAAAATCAGGCAAAATTCACTTAACAGCTGCATGATTGACGTAACAACTGCGCTTATTTGCTTAACGTATTTGGCATGAAAGGTCGTAAAACAGGACATGACTCCCTTAACAACTGTCTTGCTTAGCAACGGAGATTGGAGGCTCTGTTGTGGTCATAAGCCAAGGACTACCTATATTACAGATAAACTTTTGGCTCCCAATCAGCCCCCATGCATGAATAATGAAGAAGCTTGAAGGGCAAAAAAACACAGAAAAAAAATAATGGTTGAAGGCCAGGCATGCTTTAAATTAAAATAATCAGCCAGGGCTTTTAAGTTCCAAAGTAGCTATTTCCAGATAACATAATAACAAAATAATAGTGTTGGAAGGGACCTTGGAGGTCCTTTAGTCCAACCCCCTGCTAGAACAAGAAACCCTATACCATTTCAGTCAAATGGTTTTCCAATCTCTTCTTAAAAACTTCCAGTGTTGGAGCATTTACAACTTCTGGAGGCAAGTTGTTCCACTCGTTAATTGTTCTGTCAGGAAATTTCCCCTTAGTTTTAGGCTGGTTCTTTCTTTCTTTCTTTCTTTCTTTCTTTCTTTCTTTCTTTCTCTCTCTCTTTCTTTCTGTCTTTCTTTCTTTTTCTTTCTTATTTTCTTTTTTCTTTCTTTCTCTTTCTTTTTTTCTTTTTTTCTTTCTTTCTTTTTCTTTCTTTCTTTCTCTTTCTTTCTTTCTGTCTTTCTTTCTTTTTTTCTGTCTGTCTGTCTGTCTGTCACTGAGAGCATATACACCAAGACAAATTTCTTGTGTGTCCAATCACACTTGGCCAATAAAGAATTATATTTCTAATTCTGTTCTGTTCTGTTCGTCTATTATCTCTTTCCATTCTATCCTTATCTATCTATCTATCTATCTATCTATCTATCTATCTATCTATCTATCTATCTATCTACTTTCCAGAGGTGGGTTTCAGCAAGTTCTGACCAGTTCTGGAGAACCAGTAGTAAAAATTCTGACTGGCCCCACCCCAATCTATTCTCTGCCTCCCTAGTCCCAGCTGATCGGGAGGAAATGGGGATTTTGCAGTAATCTTCCCCTGCCAAGCCCACCAAGTCACGCCCACCAAGCCACACCCACAGAACAGGTAGTAAGAAAATTTGAAACCCACCCCTGCTACCTTCCTATCTACCTAATCATCTCCATCTACCCATCTATCGATCTGAATGCAGAATAACAGAGTTGAAGGACCTTAGAGGTCTTTAAATCCAGCCAGCTAAACCAGGAGACCTTGTTGGAAATGGTTGTCCAATCTCTTCTTTAAAAACTCCAATGATGGAGCACCTACAATTTCTGGTGGCAAGCTGTTCCACTGGTTTATTGTTCTCACTGTCAGAAAATTCTTCCTTATTTCCAGGTTGAATCTCTCCTTGATCAGTTTCCATTCATTATTCCTTGTCTGGCCTTTGGGTGCTTTGGAAAATAGCTTGACCCCCTTCCTCCTCTCTGGGGCAGCCCCTCAAATATTGGAAGATGATTATCCTGTCTCCCCTGGTCCTTCTCTTCACTAGACCAGCCATGTCTTCTGTCCATCCATGGCTCACTCAGATGTCTTTCTTTCTTTCTTTCTTTCTTTCTTTCTTTCTTTCTTTCTTTCTTTCTTTCTTTCTTTCTTTCTTTCTTTCTTTCTTTCTTTCTCTCTCTCTCTCTCTCTCTTTCCCTCCCTCCCTCCTTCCTTCCTTCCTTCCTTCCTTCCTTCCTTCCTTCCTTTTGCTTTGGAGAATAGCTTGACCCCCTTCCTCCTCTCTGGGGCAGCCCCTCAAATATTGGAAGATGCTCTCCTGTCTCCCCTGGTCCTTCTCTTCACTGGACTAGCCATGCCCAGTTCCTGCAACCGTTCATCGTATGTTTTAACCTCCAGCCCCCTCATCATCAGATGGACTGACAGGTGCTGTAACCTGAGCTGGGCTCTCTCCTCTGCACATCAAGGGTGACATCTGATCTCATTATAAATATCCTTAATCCTTTTTTCCTGGCAGCCATCTGGAGTGGATCATCCCTGCCTTTTTCTGGAATGTGGTTTTTTTCAGATTCCCAGGCTATTTTCCACCCGAGAGATTTCCTGGTTGTCTCTCATCCAAATACTAACTTGATAGCATCCCGCTTGGCTTCCTACAATTCACTGAGACGCCAATCGTCAACGAGAGGACAGGCAGTCCTCGACATACGACCGTTCGCTTATGGACCGCTCGGTGTCACGCAGGGGGCTGCCTTCAACCACGGTGGCAAAGAGCCTGTAGTACAGTGGACTAAAGCACAGTTATTAACATCGGCTGCTTGCAATTACTGCAAGTCCAAATCTCACCAGGCTCAAGGTTGACTCAGCCTTCCATCTTTTCTAAGGTAGGTAAATTGAGGACCCAGTTTGTGGGGGCAATAAGCTGACTTTGTATAAATATACAAAAGTATGAAAGCTATTGCTTAGCACATTGTAAGCCGCCCTGAGTCTCCGGAGAAGGGCGGCATATAAATTAAAGCAAAAAAAAAAAAAAGGAAGGTCATAAAACGGAGCAAGACTCACTCAACGCCTCTCACTTAGCAAGAGGAACGTTCGGGTCGTAAGACGAGGACTCCCTGTAATTTCAAGCGGTTGCTAAACAAGCGGTCGTAAGTCGAGGACTAACCTGTAGCATTTCCCGGAAGCCTTGTGGAGGGGCTTATGTTCTTATTTTGGCCTACTTCATAGGGCTGACATTATGCAACCCCGCCAGGACTTACCTTGATCACAATGGCGGCCACTATGCCCAGCACCGCGAGGGCAACCAGGCCCAACTTCCACATGCTGAACCGCTTCAAGACGAAGAATTTAGCCCAATCCACCTTCTTCTGGCTGTTTGGGGGGTACCGAATACCGTTGACGGCTTCCATCTTGAACGTCCGGATGAGGCAGCCGCGCTTATGGGAAAAGGTATCAAAGCCAAAATGGCCGTGGTAGGCGCCCATGCCACTGTTACCTGTGGGGAGAAGCAGATTTCGAGGGAAGGGGTCATAGCTGGGCAGAGGGGAGCTGTATAAAAACCAGGAGACGGCGAGTTCTAGTCTCCCCCTTAGGCATGAAAGTTGGCTGGGGGCCTTTGGCCCAGTCACCAGGAGACAGTGAGTTCTAGTCCTGGCTGAGGTATGGAAGTCAACTGGGTGCCTTTGGCCTAAACACTGGGGGATGGGGAGTTCTAGTCCCACCTTAGACATGAAAGCCAGCTGGGTGCCTTTGGGCGAATCACCAGGAGACGGTGAGTTCTAGTCCTGCCTTAGGCATGAAAGTCAACTGGGGGACATTGGGCCAATCACCAGGAGACAGTGAGTTCTAGTCCTGCCTTAGACATGAAAGCCGGTTAGGTAACTTGGGGCCAAACACCAGGAGACAGTGAGTTCTAGTCCCGCCTTAGACATGAAAGCCAGCTAGGTAACTTGGGGCCAATCACTAGGAGACAGTGAGTTCTAGTCCCACCTTGGGACACAAAAAGCAGCTGGGCGACTTTGGGCGAGTCCCTTTCATCCCAACCTACCTCACAGGGTTGTTGTTGTAGGGAAAATAGGAAGAGGAAGGAGCACTAGGTATGTTTTGCAGGTTTGAGTTACTTATAAAGCAATAAAGGTGGGATATGAATAAATAAATGAAACAAAAGTACACTGAAAAACCTAATTAACAAATAAAAAAAGTGAGGCTGTTGATAAAAATAGAATCGCCAACACGATCGCCAACGTCCAATGACAGATATGGCACAAGAATAGTAATAATAATTAATAAACAAAAATAAATATACATCTCTTCCCTTTCAAACCTACTTATCTATTGTGCAAAAGATGTCTAGTTACTTTGGGCACACCTGGCCAAATGGGGACGTTGAACAAGTCAACAGGTGTTGTGTTTAATGTTAAAATGTTTGTGTCTTTTTCCAGCATTCCTGCTCACTGGCTAGCTTTGATCAAACCTGGTTAAATAGCGATAGCATTTAGATTGATTGATTGATTGATTGATTGATTATTTATTTATTTATTTATTGGTTCGATTTATATGCCGCCCTTTCTCCGGAGACTCAGGGCGGCTTACAATGCGTTAAGCAACAGCCTTCATACTTTTGTATATACCTGCTTAGTAGGGCTTTCACCCCCCCCCCCCAAGTGGTGTTCTTTTTTATACAAAGTGAGCTTATTGCCCCCACAATCTGGGTCCTCATTTTACCTACCTCGGAAGGATGGAAGGCTGAGTCAACCTTGAGCCTGGGGAGATTCGAACTCGCAGTAATTGCAGGCAGCTGGCACCTAAGTGCTACTTAACAGCACTTTAGTCCCCTGCGCCACCAAGGCTCTTTCAAGACCTATTTAGACCTATATACCACTTCACAGTGCTTTTACAGCCCTCTCTAAGCTGTTTACAGAATCAGCACATTGCCCCCAACAATCTGGGTCCTCATTTTACCAACCTTGGAAGGACAGAAGGCTGAGTCAACCTTGAGCCGGTCAGGATCGAACTCCTGACTGTGAGCAGAGTTACCTGCAATACTGCCTTATAACAACTGTGCCACCACAGATTTCTTCCTTCCTTCTTGCCTTCCTCCCTCCCTCCCTTTTCTTCCTTCCTTCTATCTTTTCTTCCTTCCTTCCTTCTTTTCTTCCTTCCTTCCTTCGCAAGGAATATCCTTTAGACTTATATACCGCTTCCCAGTGCTTTTACAGCCCTCTCTAAGCGGTTTACAGAGTCAGCCTTTTCCTCCAACAATTTAGGTCCTCATTTTACCGACCTCGGAAGGACGGAAGGCCGAGCCGACCTTGAACCAGGTGAGATTCGAACTGCCAAACTGCAGCTAGCAGTTTAATTTATTTATTTATTTGTTATATTTCTATACCGCCTTTCTCCCGTAGGACTCAAGGCGGTGTACAGTCAAGAAAAATATAGACACACAAACATCATAAAATTGCTAATTAAAATTATTACTTAGTTTGGTCAATTAAATAAAACCCAGAATTAGATCACATTTTAAAAAAAATCATTGACATGTTCGTATGTTTAGCCCCGCCTGTTGAAACATCAGGGTCTTGAGGGCACGGTGGAAAGTTAGCTGAAGTAGCCTGCAGTGCTGCACTCTAACCACTGCGCCACCTCGGCTCTATGCATAGCATACTGGGACTGGGAAAGTGGCCTTGGGGGAAGGAGGAATCTAAGCAGAACATCTTTCTAATTAGGAAACACAAAACGACTTCCATTCGGAGACTCACCAACGCCTCCGAAAGGTAAACCTGGAATGGAAAAGTGCATGATGACGTCGTTGGCGGTCACTCCACCGCTGGAGGTTTCGGCAATCATTTTATTGATGACCTGGGAGGCAAGAGAGAAGAGAATAGAGAGTACAAAGGCTGTTGATACGTCAGTTGGTTTGGATGTAAAACGGAAGGACAGAAGGGAGGGAGGGAGGGAAAGAGCAAGGAAGAAAGAAAGAAAGAAAGAAAGAGAGAGAGAGAGAGAGGAAGGAAGGAAGGAACGAAGGAAGGGAGGGAGGGAGAGACAGAGGGAGGGAGGGAGGGAGAATGAAAGGAAGGAAGGAAGGAAGGAAGAAAGAAAAAGAAAGGAAGGAGGGAGGGAGGCAGGGAGAAAGAAAGGAAGGAAGGAAGAAAGAAAGGAAGGAAGAGAGAGATTGAGGGAGGCAGGGTGAAAGGAAGGAAGGAAGGGAGAGGCGGAGGGAGGGAGGGAGGGTGAAAGGAAGGAAGGAAGGAAGGAAGGAAGGAAGGGAGAGACTGAGGGAGGGAGGCAGGGAGAAAGAAAGGAAGGATGGAAGAAAGAAAGGAAGGAAGGGAGACACGGAGGGAGGGAGGCAGGGAGAAAGGAAGGAAGGAAGGAAGAAAGGAAGGAAGGGAGAGACGGAGGGAGTGAGTCAGGGAGAAAGGAAGGAAGGAAGGAAGGGAGAGATGGAGGGAGGGAGGCAGGGAGAAAGAAAGGAAGGAAGGAAGGAAGGGAGAGACAGAGGGAGGGAGGCAGGGAGAAAGGAAGGAAGGAAGGAAGGGAGAGACGGAGGGAGGGAGGCAGGGAGAAAGAAAGGAAGGAAGGAAGGAAGGAAGAAAAGGAAGGAAGGAACTACACCTCTTAATAAAAAAGAAAAGTTTTATATCCAAAGGAGATCCCTCCAGGTACCCAAAAGAAAGACAGTCCTGAATTTAAAGAGATGGAGCCTGCCTGGAACCTGGGAAGGCAAAGTCTACCTTGTTGCTGTCGGAGAAGACGTAGAGGGCGAGGGGCTTCTCGCGCTGGTTGATGAACTGGATGGCTTCCTCCACCCCTTTCACCGTGACGATGGGCAGGATGGGGCCGAAAATCTCTTCCTGCATGATCCGGGCTTCTGGATTGACGTCCGTGAGGATCGTGGGAGCTAGAAAGGGAGGAAGGGAGAGAAGGCCACAAAAATAGCCACGGTCCTCGGCTGCAGGCTAAGTGGCAGGGCTAGCCACAGCATTGGGTGACAGAGAGCAAGCATCTGTTTTGATGTATCTGTATTTATATTTATCGAGAATTTTACAGAAACTGAAAGACGAAGGGAGGGAGGGAGGGAGGAGAGAGGGAAGAAGGAAGGAGGGGAGGGAGGGAGAAAGAAAGAGAGAGGGAGGGAGGAAGGAAGAAGAAAGGAGAAAGAAAGAGGGAAGGAGGGAGGGAGGAAGGAAGGAAGGGATGGAGGGAGGGAGGGAGAGAGAAAGAAAGAAAAAGAAAGAAAGGAAGGAATGGAGAGAGGGAGGGAGGAAGAAGGAAAGAGAAGGAGGGAGGGAGGAAGGGAGAGAGAGAAAGAGAAAGAAGGAAAGAAAAAGGAAGAAAGAGGGAGGGAGGGAGGGAGAGAGAAAGAAAGAAAAAGAAAGGAAGGAAGGAAGGAATGGAGGGAGGGAGAGAGAAAGAAAGAAAAAGAAGGAAAGAAAAAGGAAGAAAGAGGGAGGGAGGGAGGAAGAATGAAAGAGAAAGAAAGAGGGAGGGAGGGAGGGAAGGAGGGAGAGAGAAAGAAAAAGAAAGAATGAAAGAAAAAGAAAGAGAGAGAGAGAGAGACAGGGAGGGAGGAAGAAGGAAAGAAAGAAAGAGGGAGGGAGGGAAGGAGGGAGAGAGAAAGAAAGAAAAAGAACAAAAGAAAAAGAAAGAAAGAGAGACAGAAAGAGAGAGGGAGGGAGGAAGAAGGAAAGGGAAAGAAAGAGGGAGGGAGGGAGGTTTTGGGGCATCTGATTGGTTTGGGGGCTCACCTATGAAGCAGGCAGACTCATCCGTTTCACCCCCGTAGGCCACCTTCTGTCCTTCCAAAAGGCCCATCAGTCTCTTGAAATGACGCTTGTTCACAATCCACTCGTAATCCAGGGAGTCCTTAACGTTCTCGCCGTAGAATTCCTGCAAGGGAATCAACATGGATGACTCACTCCAGGCCGGGGGGGGGGGGGTCAAACTCGATTTCATTGAGGGCCGCATCGAGGTTGTGTTTGACCTTGGGGGGCCGGGGTCACCGTGGCCAGCTCGACGTCACTCGTGTCGGGGTCGCCTGTGGGGGTCCAAGCGCAAACAGGCTCCCGAGCTCCGTTTACGGCTGCAACGGCCTCCTGCAACGCTCTGCCAGCGAAAACGGAGCTTGGGAGTGCCACATGCAGAGGCATTGCGGGCCAGTCCTTCACTGTTTCCAGGGTGGCCCTGTGGGCCAGATCTAAGCACCACGCAGGCCGGATCCGGCCCCGGGCCTTGAGTTAGACACCCCTGCTCTAGGTAATCAGGACCGGCTAGTCCTCGACTTACAACCGCAATTGGGACAGAGCTTCTGTCACTAAGAGAGACGGTTAAGTGAGTTGTGCCTGATTTTTAAGAGGGAGGGAGAGAGGGAGGAAGGAAGGAAGGAAGGAAGGGGAAAGTAAAAAATAGGAAGGAAGGTAGGTAGGAGAAAGTAAAAAATAGGAAAGGAGGGAAGGAGGGAGGAAAGAGAGGAAAAAACAGAAGGAAGGAAGGGAGGAAGAAGGGAGGAAAAGGAAAGTGAAAAATAGGAAGGACGGAAGGAAGGAAGAAAGGAAGGAGGGAGGAAGGAGGGAGGGAAAAAGGAAAAAATAGGTAAGAAGGAAGGAAAGAGAGGAAAAAACAGAAGAAGGAAGGAAGAAAGGAGGGAGGGAGGGAGAAAGGGAAAAAGGAAAAAATAGGTAAGAAAGAAGGAAAAAGAGGAAAAAAACAGAAGGAAGGAAGAAAGGAGGGAGGGAGGGAGGACAAAATAGGGAGGAAGGAAGGAAGGAGAGGAAAAAACAGAAGGAAGGAGAGAGGGAG
This sequence comes from Arizona elegans, assembly GCA_022577455.1. NCBI lineage: Eukaryota > Metazoa > Chordata > Lepidosauria > Squamata > Colubridae > Arizona > Arizona elegans. The sequence continues at coordinate 16,513,499 of JAKOOJ010000017.1, forward strand.
GGAGGGAGGAGGGAGGGAGGAAGGGAAAAAGGAAAAATAGGTAAAAAGGAAGGAAAGAGAGGAAAAAACAGAAGGAAGGAAGAAAGGAAGGAGGGAGGAAGGAGGGAGGGAAAAAGGAAAAAATAGGTTAGAGGGAAGGAAAGAGAGAAAAAAACAGAGGAGGGAAGGAGGGAGGGAGAAAGGACAAAATAAGGAGGAAGGAAGGAAAGAGAGGGGAAAAAAGAAGGGAGGGAGGGAGGACAAAATCGGGATGAAAGAAGGAAAGAGGAAAAAACAGAAGGAAGGAAGGAAGGAGGGAGGGAGAAGGGAGGGAGGAAGGGAAAAAGGAAAAATAGGTAAAAAGGAAGGAAAGAGAGGAAAAAACAGAAGGAAGGAAGAAAGGAGGGAGGGAGGGAGGAAGAACAAAATAGGGAGGGAGGAAGGAAAGAGAGGAAAAAAACAGAAGGAAGGAAGGAAGGAGGGAGCGAGGGAGAAAGAAGAAAGGAAAAAAAGAAAAAATAGGGAGGAAGGAAGGAAAGAGAGAAAAAAAAAACAGAAGGAAGGATGGGGAAAAAAGACCGATTTTTCCAGCCTGATTTCCTTCAATATAAAAGGGAAGAATTTGTAAATCTGTATTTACTGTATTAAGATTCTGTTATTTTATGCCTGTGGGGTTTGTCTCATGGCCTGGCCTACCTCGAAGGGTTGGGGATTACGCCCTTCTCCTGCAGCTGCACCACCAGGAGGCTTTTGCTAAACCATCAGCGCAAAAGACAAGCAACTTCCCTTTTATTGTTACCCCAAAATCTTCGTGCTACAGCTTGCAATGGAAGCTGCTTTGCTGCTAATCCCGGCGGAGGAAAAAAGTTTCCTCTGGAGTTTTGGTCAAGGAGCAACGCACGTTTCTCTGTTTTTGAAGAGTCAACTGGCATTTGCCCAGAAATTCCCAAATTCTGATGCCATCATGACCCTGTCTTGCCCTACAACAGGAATTGGCCTTTCCTAGACACAGAAGACCCCTGGCCAAGTTCTTACCTTGACGGTCTTTTTAATGATCTCCACAACGGTCTTCTGAATGGATGGATTACATAGGATATAATCCGGGGCAATGCAGGTCTGGCCACAATTCATGTACTTCCCCCACGCAATCCGCCTAAAAGGATTAAAGAATCCCAGAAGGTTAAGAGTAGGAAGGGGCTCTCCAGAGGTCATCCAGCCGAACCCCAGGTTCAGGCCAGGGATCCACATTACAGGTAGAACTCGACTTACGACCGTAATTGGAATTTTAAAAAATTCCAATTCACGAAATCCTAAATTGAAGCGTGCAAGCCAGCGTCTGCATTTCCTGCGTCGGATGAGGAGAGCACCTCTTTCTCCTTCTGTCCTGGCCACTTTTTACAGAGGCCCGATGGAGAGCGTTTTAACAAAACCGCATCCCTGTTTGGTTTGGTGGCCGTAGTGCCTCAGATAGAAAGTCCCTACAGAGAGTGGTGAGGACAGTGGAGAAGATTACAGGAAGTTTGCTTCCCGTCATTCAGGATATTGCTTAAAACTGCTATGTGCTTAGAGCTCAAAGCATTGTTAGAGACCCCACATACCCACTTCACGGTCTATTTCTGTTGCTCAGTTATGGGAGGAGGTTCCGAAGTATCTACAGAAGGACTACCAGATTCTGGAAGAGCTTTGTTCCCTAGACCATCCGTCTGATAAACTCGCAAGATTCGTTTTTCTCACCATGTACACGTATACATCCAAACTAGAGTGTGTTGTTTCTCTGTGTCATATAATCTATGTGGGTATATGCATAATTTTGTATTTACTTATTTATCTTGTCATGTTTATATAGTGTATATTGGAGTATATGCTGATTAGCGTAGACTCAAAGTGACAATAAAGTTATTCTATTCTACCCTGTTTCCCCGAAAATAAGGCATCCCCTGATAATAAGCCCAAGCGGGCTTTTGAGCACATGCGCTGAAATACACACACACACACACACCCGAAAATAAGCCCTCCCTGAAAATATTTAACCGCATACGCAGCTGGTCCCCGCCATTTCTTCTGATTAGGGTTAGGGAGACAGAGCTGAAAATCAGGTAAGATGGCAAGAGGAGCCCCGTCTTGCTCCACGCAAGGTGGAGTTCGGGGTTCAAAAAAATATAAAACAGGGTCTTATTTTCAGGGGAACACGGTATTCTAATCTATTCTATTCTATTCTTAATTCTATTCTATTCTAAATTTTATTCTATTCTATTCTCTATTATATTCTAAATTTTATTCTATTCTATTCTTAATTCTATTCTATTCTATTCTTAATTCTATTCTAGATTTTATTCTATTCTATTCTTAATTCTATTCTATTCTATTCTAAATTTTATTCTATTCTATTCTAAATTTTATTCTATTCTATTCTATTCTATTAATTCTATTCTATTCTAAATTTTATTCTATTCTATTCTCTATTCTATTCTAAATTTTATTCTATTCTATTCTCTATTCTATTCTAAATTTTATTCTATTCTATTCTTAATTCTATTCTATTCTAAATTTTATTCTATTCTATTCTTTATTCTATTCTATTCTATTCTTAATTCTATTCTATTCTAAATTTTATTCTATTCTATTCTCTATTCTATTCTAAATTTTATTCTATTCTATTCTTAATTCTATTCTATTCTATTCTTAATTCTATTTTAAATTTTATTCTATTCTATTCTTTATTCTATTCTATTCTAAATTTTATTCTATTCTATTCTTTATTCTATTCTATTCTATTCTTAATTCTATTCTATTCTAAATGTTATTCTATTCTATTCTCTATTCTATTCTAAATTTTATTCTATTCTATTCTTAATTCTATTTTATTCTAAATTTTATTCTATTCTATTCTTAATTCTATTCTATTCTTAATTCTATTCTATTCTAAATTTTATTCTATTCTATTCTTAATTCTATTCTATCTATTCAATTCTTAATTCTATTCTTCTCTCCTCTTCCCTCCCAATACTCTCCTCTCCTCTTCGCCTCTCTTCTCTTCTCTTCTCTTCTTAAATACATGCCAGTTGCCAAGCATCTCAGTTTTGATCATGTGACCGTGGAGATGCTGGAACAGTCGTAAGTGTGAAAAACGGTCATAAGCGGACTTTTTTCAGTGCCGTTGAAACGTCGGTCACTCAATGAGCCGTTGTTAAGTCGAGGGCTACCTGTAGAAGATGCCAAATTACTCACCTGCAAGCCACCTCAAGATTGCAGTCCTCATCAATGTAACAGGGGCTCTTCCCGCCCAGCTCGAGAGTGACGGGGGTCAGATGCTTGGAGGCGGCCTCCATGACAATTTTGCCAATGGCGCTATTGCCCGTGTAGAAGATGTGGTCGAACCTCTGCTTCAGCAGTTCCGTCGTCTCCGGCACCCCTCCGTTGACCACCGGATACAGATCCTGGAGTGGGGATTGGGGGGGACATAGGGGATACAGAGAGTCCTCGAATTACGACCACAATTGAGCCCAAAAGAGATGTTGCAAAATGAAATATTTGTTAAGCGAGTTTGGCAAATTTTATGACTCTTCTTGCCACCGTTGTTAAGCGAATCCTTGCATTTGTTAAATGAGTCACGTGGCTGTTAAGTGAATCTGGACTCCTGGTGGACTTTCCTGGTTAGAAGGTCGCAAAAGGAGATCACGTAACACCCCCCCGCGAGACATTGCAACCGTCGTAACTATGAGTCCGTTGTCAAGCATCCAAATATAAATCATGTGACCGTAGGGAGGCTGCCACGGTTGTTAAGTGTGAAAAAGGGTCGTAAGTTCACTTTTTTCAGTGCTGTTGTCATTTTGAACGATCACTAAATGAACTGTTGTTAAGTCGAGGACCACCTGTAGATAAATAAATGGGTTTTCATCTCCACATGCAGGGAGTCCTCGACTTACAATGATTCGTTCAGGGACTGCTCAACGTTACAACAATACTGGAAAAAGTGAATTTAGGACATTTTTCACACTTATGACCATCGCAGCCTCGTCTGTGGTCACTGGATCAAAATTGAAACAATCTTATAATTTCAAAGGTTCAATCTTCAAAAGAAGCATTCAACATTTTAATTTCTAATTTTAATGTTTTTTTAAAACACTTCAAAACATTTTCAATATTTTAATTGGTCCTGTTTTAATAGGGTGAGGTTTACGCAGGTAGTCCTCGACTTATGGTCACAATTGACCCCCAACATTTCTGTTGCTAAGGGAGAGAAAGTGGCTAAGACAGGCCTTGACTTACAACAGTTTGTTTAGTGACCAAAGTTAACAATGGTGCTGAAAATGTGACTTATTTTTCAGAGTTATGATCTTTGCAGCATCCCCATGGATCATGGGATCAAAATTCAGATGCTTGGCAACGGGTTTCATATTTATGACGGTCGCAGTGTCCTGGGTCAGTTGATCCCCTTTTGCGACCTTCTGACAAGCAAAGTCAACGAGGAAGCCGGATTCGCTTAACAACCATGTGACTCACTTAAAGAATTGCAATGATTCACTTAACAACCGGTGGCAAGAAAAGTTACAAAATTGAAGCCCAAACTTTCCCTTGCTAAATGAGATGTTCAGGGAGTTTTGCCCCATTTTACAACCTTTCTCGCCGCAGTTGTTAAGCGAATCACTGCAGGTGTTCTAAGTTCGTAACGCGGTTGTTAAGCAAATCTGGCTACCTTAATGACTTCGCTTGTCCAAAGGTCGCAAAAGGGGAGCACGTGACTCCGGGGACACTGCAACTGTCATAAATATGAGTCAGTTGCCAAGCGTCCAAAACTTGGTCATGTGGGGATGCTGCAATGGTCATAAGTGTGAAAAAAAATGGCCATATACAAGTAATCCTCGACTTACGACCACAACCGATCCCCAAATTTATGTTGCTGAATGAGAAATTTGTTAAGTGAATTTTGCCCCCCTTTTATGACTTTTCTTGCCACATTTCTTAAGGGAAATCACTGCAGTTCTTCAATGAGTCACACGGTCGTTAAATGAATCTAGCTTCTCCCTGGACTTATCAGAAGGTCGCAAAAGGGGATCACGCGACTCTGGGATGCTGCGACCATCATAAATATAAGTCAGTTGTCAAGGATCTGAATGTAAATCACGTGAACCTGGAAACGCTACAAGGGTCGTTAAGTGTGAAAAACGGCCCCAAAGTCACTTTTTTTCAGTGCCGTGGTAGCTTTGAACGGTCACTAAATGAGCTGTTGTAAGTAGAGGACTACCTGTACCACTTCTTTCAGTGTTCTTCTAACTTCAAATGGTCACTAAACAAATGGATGTAAGTTGAGAACTTCCTGTAGTGTGTTCTGCCCCAGTTACGGACCCCAAAGAGCGCAGCACACACGAAGTCTGTACAAACCTTAGTTTACTAAATTAAATCAGTCTTTTTTTCAAACAAAGGCTGTTAATTAACTTTCTTAACAGCCTACAAGAATCCAAAGAATAAATAACCGTAATCTTACTATGGTTGGCAGAAAGCCCAGAAGCAATTTGCAGGAAGCTGATAAGAGAACTAAGATCAAGACACGAAGGAGAGTGAATGAAGTTGTTCCCTGCAAAGTGCTTCAGTCGGTGTTCCTCCTTAAATAGGCTAAGGGAGTGGCCAATTAGCCCCAAGCCTTACTCTCGAGGAGACCTCCTCCTGAGGAGCCACTCCTGTCTTTTGGCAGCTCTGCGCACCCGTGCATCGAGAAGAGCCTCCTCCTCTTCGTCCTCTTCACCCATGGAAGCTTCTGGAGGTTCTGAAGGCCCTGGCTGAAACCGTGTCTCTGGCACCACATCTTCTCCAGCCTCCTCATTGTCCGACTCGAGTGCCAGCTGCACAGGCTGCTGGCGCAGCACCACACCAGCCTCCTCGCTGTCGGAATCAGCTACTAACTGCACAGGCCGCGTATAGGCCACAACATAGTGGCCTTTTGGAGTGAAACACAACCACACGCACAAAAACACACAAGCCCTGGCTGTTGGCAAATGAAACGCAACCACACCGCGAAGCCACACAGCAACAATTCTTCACCCTCACCTTGTCAAGGTATTGAGGCAACAGCTTTTCAAACATCTTGGCTGTGTTCTCACTGACCTCCGACGGCTTGACCACGACAGCATTGCCTGAAAAACAACACATAATGCAGGAATGGAGAATGAAAGGACACCCTGAGGTCATCCAGTCCAACCCCCGTGCTCCATGCCGGAACCCAAATTACAGTTGGTCGTCAACTTATCATCACATTTGGGGAGGCCAGAATTTCCACTGCTAAGCAAGATGGTTGTTAAGGGAGGCGGGTCTGACTTTACAACTTTTTCTACCACGGTCGCTGAGTGAATCTTTGTTAGTCATTAAGTGAATCGTGCAGACTTTAAGCAAAGTGACTTCTCCCGCTCCTCTGGGTCATAGGTAGCTTTTTTTGGAAAAAAAAATTTTGGTAACAATTAGAAAATTGTTTTGGTAACAATTTTGAAATTGTTGCTAAGCTACCAGTTGAGGCCTAGCTGTATTTATTCCGTCTTTAAAAATGAATTGAAATAATGTTATTTTACGGGGTTTTTTTTGCTATATGTTTTATGATACAGGCCGTCCTTGACTTACAAAAGCTCATTTAGTGACCATTCGAAGTTACAACGGCACTTTAAAAAGTGACATGGCCGTTTTTCACACTTACGACCGTTGCAGTATCCCTGTGGTCACGTGATTCGGATACTCAGCAACTGGCTCCTATTTATGACGAAGAGTGGCTCGGGGTTACGTGATCCCCTTTTGATCGGCGAAGCCAGATTCATTTAGTAACATGTTACTAACTGAACAACGGCAGCAATTTGTTTAACAATTGTGGCAAGAAAGGTCGTAAAACGGGGCAAAGCTCCCTTAACGGAGGTCTCACTTAGCAACGGAATTTTTTGCCTCATTCCTGAAGAAGCTTCTTGGATGAGAAGCGAAATGTCTTCAAAGAAAAACCAGAAAGTCAAATTTATTTATTTATTTATTAATCAAATGGTATGGTTAAAGAGATAGAATAGTGGGAAATAATTCGAAAATTGTATTGTAGTCTTATTTGAATTAAGAACTAGGTTTCAAGGTTAAATTGCTATATTTTTGGGATTAGAGATAGGATCTAAATTTGGTGAAGTAATAGAGAAATAAAGATTTATTGAGCATTATACGAAGTAAAAAATGTGGGGAAGTTTTAGAAAGGGAAATAAGATTTTGAAACATAAACATGTTTGACCTGTATTCTTAATAGGATTTAGGCTAAGAATTGTGAAATGTATTATGAGGTATTAATTGAATTGAGATTTAAAATGGATTAATAGAAGGGTAATTAGAAGGGTAAGCCGCCCAGAGTCCCTTGGGAGTTGGGCGGCATAGAAATATGATTAATTAAATTAAATTAATTGTTTTGATTAAATAAAGGCTATTGCTGAGCACATTGTAAGCCGCCCTGAGTCTCCGGAGAAAGGCGGCATATAAATCAAATTAAAATAAATAAATAAATAAGAGTAAACTTTTTATAAGATGGTAATAGGGGAGATAGGTGATTTAAGATTAAGCATTGTTAATAGTGAGGATTTAGGGTAAGAATTGTGAAATATACTATGAAGTATTAATTGAATTAAGATTTAAGGGGGGTTAATAGAAGGGTAATTGTTTTGATTAAGTAAATTTGATTTAATTTTTTTTTAAAGATGGTATTAGTTGAGATAGATGAGTTAAGCTTAAGAAATAAGTGTTATGGCAAAATAGAATATACAAAATTTTGTTAAAGATGGGGAAAAAAAACCTGTATAAATTGATGACTGGATCAGGGCTCTGTTCCGAAAAGATGTAATTTGTGTGTTGGAAAAAATAAAAAATAAAAAAAACTTTTTGCAAAAACAAAACAAAACAGAAAGTCCAGTTGCCTCTTGAAAAAAAAAACCTGGAATCCTGCATCCAGTTTTGGTCACCATGTTAGAAAAAAAGATGCTGAGACACTGGAAAAAGTGCAAGGAAGAGCAACTAAAAATATATGAAGAACGGTTGGGTTTGGCTAGTCTAGAGAAAAGAAGGACCAGGGGAGACATGATAGCATCTTCCAATATCTCAGGGGATGCCCCAAAGAAGAGGGAGTCAAGCTATTCTCCAAAGCACCAGAAGGCAGGACAAGAAGCAATGGGTGGAAACTAACCAAGGAGAGAAGCAACCTGGAATTGAGGAGAAACTTCCCAACGGTGAGGACAATTAACCAGTGGAACTGCTTGCCACCAGAAGTCGTGGGTGCTTCATCACTGGAGGTTTTTAAGAAAAGACTGGGCAGCCACCTGTCTAAAATGGTAGAGGGCCTCCTGCTTGAGCAGGGGGTTGGACTAGAAGTCCTCCAGGGTCCCTTCCACCTCTATTCCGATGGTGAGGATTTCAAGTGAGTAAACCACCTACCGGCAGCGATGGCTGCTATCAGAGGTTGCATGACCAAGACGAAGGGGTAGTTCCATGCCCCGATGACCAGGACCACCCCCAGGGGCTCCCGATGGATGTAAGTCTTGTCACTCAATGTCAGGACCGTCTTCTCCACAGCCTGAGGGCTGGCCCAGTCGGGAAGCTTCTCCAGCATCAGGTCAATCTCGCCCAGGACGATCATAAATTCGTAGCTGAAACTGTTGAATTCACTCTGCAAGAGTCACGTCTGTGTCGGTTAGGGGTGGGTGGGTTTGATATAAAATTGTGTAACAAATACATGAAAATCGATAAAGACAAGCAAGGGCCGCCTTGCAATGGGAGGGGTACCAAATAAATTTAATAAATTTAGTAAATAAGAGCTCTTATGTTTTATGTTAGTATGTTTCCTTGTTTTCTTGTAGACGTTTCATGACCCAACTAGGTAACATATTCAGTGCTAGAAGGGAATGGGGTTTAGGAAGAGGAGGAGGAGGAGGAGGAGGAGGAGGAAGAGGAGGAGGAGGGCGACTGCAGGGTCCTTGGTGCTCTCTGAGCTTGCTTGTAGACGTTTCATGACCCAACTAGGTAACATCATCAGTGCTACCAGTAGAAAGGAGTGCTGTTTACTGTCAGTTTATATTCCTGTGTCTTGCCTGTCTGCATGGGTGTGGGCGATTTAAGGGATTCTTTGATTGGGCTGAAAACCAGCAAAGCCCAGAGAGCACCGAAGACCCCTCATGTCAACCCTGAGCTACAAATATTCTCCTTTATTGATCGTAATTGAGCCCGCAATTTCAGTTCTTAAGTGGGGACAGTTGTAATGTGGGTCAAACCTGATTTTAGGGTCTTTTCTCCAGAGGTCATTAAGTGAACGTGGAGGTTGAAAAGTAAACACAGCCGTCATTAAATGAATCCATGGTTTGCTAAGGGACTTTTTTTACTAAAAGCCACTGCTATTTCTTCCATATATGAAGGAGAATCAAGATGGGAATATATTGAGTTTCTTCCTCACACTTTTCTGATTTCCTGGGGTAGGCTCCTGTTTTACTAAAAGCCACCGCTATTTCTTCCATAAATGAAGGAGAATCAAGATGGGAAAATCTTGAGTTTCTTCCTCACACTTTCCTGATTTCCTGGGGTAGGCTCCTGTTTTACTAAAAGCCACCGCTATTTCTTCCATATATGAAGGAGAATCAAGATGGGAAAATCTTGAGTTTCTTCCTCACACTTTCCTGATTTCCTGGGGTAGGCTCCTGTTTTACTAAAAGCCACCGCTATTTCTTCCATATATGAAGGAGAATCAAGATGGGAAAATCTTGAGTTTCTTCCTCACACTTTCCTGATTTCCTGGGGTAGGCTCCTGTTTTACTAAAAGCCACCGCTATTTCTTCCATAAATGAAAGAGAATCAAGATGGGAAAATCTTGAGTTTCTTCCTCACGCTTTCCTGACTTCCTGGTGTAAGCTCCTGTTTTGCTAACAGTACCATGTATTTTCTTCCTCTTCGGGCTAAAACTTTACTGCATCATCAGGGGAGAGCAGCAGCCCCCACTTCCATCTCCCCAGACCCCTTCCCCTCCAGTTTTCCTGAACCCTGCCAGGAGAAGAAATCCTGAATCCCTTTCAACAACTAATTCCTTTGCAAGAGAAACTCAGTGTATTGTGGTCGATTTTTTCTTCTCACCAAGCAAGATCTCTGTCAGCGTTTCGACGCTGGTATAGAGAGCAGAGGAGAGAGAGAGAGATAAGCTCTGAACTTTTGCCTGCTAAATCCCTTTGAAGTCGGGTTGTCGTGGAAATGAAGGGGGGAGACATTCCTGGGAAATGACGAGACAAGAAGTCTGAAGAATGACTTGGAAGATAGCCAATGAGAAGCAGAGATTTGGGGATCGGAAACAGAGATTTGGGGATCGGAAAGGGAGGGATTGGGGGGCAAAAGGTCAGTCTTGTCCACATCGAGTCATGATCCGGTGGCTGTGCTCAATTCAAGAAAAGATTTCCTTAAAGATTGGCAGTTTGGAAATTCGTTTTATTTTGAGATAGCATCGAAGTCTGACAATCTCCCTGGCCCGGGTAGAAGTGGGCCCTCATCCCACCTGCAATAGGGAACCCCAGGTCAGCTGCATTCGGGCAACCAAACGGCTACTTGTGTATCCTCTCCATCCCCAGCGTTCTCCGTACCAACGTCAACACACCCAAATGCGACAACACCGACCTTGTTGAGATCCGCCTTCAGAGCTGTGGAGAACTCCTTCTCTTTCTCCTGCATCATCTTCTTCAAGGCTTTCAGCTGCTGGATCCGGAAAGCCAACGGACGCGTCTTTCCCGTGTTGAAAGCAGTCCGGGCCTGCTCCACCGTCCGCTTCAACTTCTCCATCGCAGTTCCTTGGAAGCTGCGAGAAGACAGAAAAGGTCAGTCATGGCAACTAGGATTGAATGAGGGCGAAGGTGAGATAGCACGGATGATGCTCCCTAGTTGGGAATGAAACAATCAAGCTCAGAGAGCACCAAGGACACCCCCCACCCCCCGTTTTCCTCTTCCTCTTCCTGCTCTTTCTCCTCCTCTCCAGCAAACCCACTCCCTTGTAGCACTGATGATGTTCCCTAGATGGGTCATGAAACGTCTGCCAGAAACAGGGTGGATAAAAATCAATGCCTTTTTTAAAAAAAATAAAAAAAAAATCTGATTTTTTAAAATTTAAATCAAATTTTTTTTTATTTAAATCGGATTTTTTTTATTTTTATCGAATTTATTTTAATAAAAAACTTTTGGGGTAAAAATCTATCGTAAGATAGTTTTCTATTTAAGATACATAAATAATTTAGTTTATTCCGCATGAAATGGAGCTTAGTTACGTAGCAGGAGGCTGTATATTCTGCAACACTGGGACTATCGGTGAGTCCACAGTGGGTCAAAGGAGGAGCAGAGATGACAGTTGCTCTTTAAAAATTATGATTTAAATCGAGTTGATTTAAATTAAGCCTTTTTACTAGGGATTTAAATCATGATTTAAATTGTGATTTAAATCAACTCGATTTAAATCAAATCCACCCTGGCCAGAAAACAACCAAGCTAAGGAATCCACAGCCCTCGTCCTCCTCTTTCTCCTCCTCCTCCCCTTCTCCTTCACTCCATAAACCCCCTTCTCTTTTAGCACTGATGACATTCCTTAGTTGGATCATGGAACGTCTGCAAGAAAACAAACTCAAGGAGCACCAAGGACCCCACAGTTTGACACTGAGCTACAGATATTCTCTTCTATCAGTAAGGTAGGTTTTTTTTTTTTTAACTGTTTGACTATATTAATTTGGTTAACCTTGTTCGATTTTTTTTATTGCAGTGTTTGATAGAACACTGCAGTCCTTGATCAAACACATTGTGCCCAATGACTGTAATTTTGTATAATCTGGATATCGTAATAATAGAACACTAGTTTAACCATAGAGTATAGCCTCCTCTTCCGTTCTCGTCCTCTGGAACATTAGCAATTAACCAATAAATAAATAACTACTAACCTATGAAGGTAAAATGGATTTTAACCCATTTCTTGGTTTAAGTCTCAATTACAATGAGATGAGCCTGGTGACGCAGTGGACTAAACTACTGTTAAAGTAGTATTTAGCTGCCAGCTGCCTGAAATTACTGCAAGTTCAAATCTCACCAGGCTCAAGGTGGACTCAGCTTTCCATCCTTCCGAGGTAGGTAAAATGAGGACCCGGTTTGTGGGGGGCAATAAGCTGACTTTGTATAAAATAGAACACCACTTGGGGGGGGAGGGCGAAAGCCCTACTAAGCAGGTATATACAAAAATATGATGGCTATTGCTTAAAAGCATTGTAAGTCCCCTGAGTCTCTGGAGAAGGGTGGCATATAAATCAAACTAATAAATAAATAAATAATAAATACAAGGGCTGGGCCTTCCATTTTGTGGTGGACA